>APFE030775834.1:10423-65535 GCA_000404065.3 Pinus taeda
CAATAAATTGTCTATTTCTTATATCTATTTCAGTCATTTGTACACCCAGAAAAGTTGAATGTTTTAGCATAAATACATTTTTTGTTTGCATTTAATAATGGTGATTTCAACAACACTATTTCTTAGAGTTCAAAGTGGACATATTCAAATTTTTATTTGAGTTATTATTTCTCTACTTTTTGAAAAAAAAAACCACTAATTTTTTATTTGGTTTAAATTGTATTAAAGCTATATATAAATATAATTTTTTCTCACATATTAAACATAAAAAAATTTATATATGAATTGACTTACTCCTTCTTAAACACTTGTTGCAATTTGCCCACAAAGTAGGTTACTCTCACTACTGTTGGACTAAAAAATTTGCAGCATTGTGGTCGTTGTCCTGTTGTGGCCAAAATCAAAACAACAAATTTAACTATTTTTGAATTGTTTTGAAATGCCAACAAAAAGTATGAGTACAACCCATAAATCTTCATTGTAAATTTCTACTAAATATTGAAGATAAATAAACGTGGAACAATTTTTTAAGATAATCAATTTATACTTTTAAAAATATAAGTTTTTAAAATAATAATTTATGTATAAAATACACTTGAAATATAAAAATTAATTTTTCTACCTTAAAAATTAACCAAAAAAATAGTAAATAACTAACACCTAAAAAACAAATTCAAATAAACCATAGGACCAACAAACAATCTAAACATAAAACAATAAAAATTATAAAGATAAATTAGTGGAACTTTGAATTAACCAAACAAGTGGCAAAATATTCTGGGCTAAAAATATAGCTAAGCATGTGTACAGAAGAAGACAAAGGCAAATTGATATGAATAATAATAATAATAATTATTGATTTCATATCAAAAAATTAAAAATTAATACACTTTTATTTTATTCTTAGTTAATTTGATTAAAAAAAGAAAATGGATATAAAAGCATAATATATCGCATTTACATCTCTTCATTTCTGCATTTACATCGCTTCTAAATTCATAGTCTACATTGTTCGAATTTGAAATTAGAATGAACAATTGGATTTATTTAAATTGTTCATACAATTTGGAATGGAATTGTAATGGAAAATAACGTTGCTACATAATTTTAATTTGCTACAGAATTCAAATTTGAAATTAGAATGAACAATTCGATTTATTTAAATTGTTCATACAATTTGGAATGGAAAATAATGTTGCAGATTTATCTGAAGTTACAAAATTCAAAACATTATAGAAATTTGAATTTGAAATTAGAATAAACAATTAGATTTATTTAAATTGTTCATACAATTTGGAATGGCAAATAACGTTGCAGATTTATTTGAAGCTACAGAATTCAAAACAACAATGGAGAATTCAAAAAACGAGGGAAAACCCAATGCCAACCCAAACTAAAGCATATGGCCATAGCCCATGATGAGAATAATCAACACTGAATTTATTGCTTTAGGACTTCATCCAACTGCTTAAACCATGAAGAGTTTTACATATAAACAAACAAACATAACACAAAATAAAATTAAAACCGGAAACTTGTGTGAGAGAAATTTGTTTATGTATTCGATAATCGATCAAAAATCATCCATGAGAGAGAAAACCAGAAGCAGATTGTAATGATGAATTACTAGTAAAAGAATTTATTCAATAAACAACATTGATGTTTCACCAGGGAGGATAAAAACTCAAAATACATATTTCAACTTAGACCCTCTGGAGACAATTTCCTTGGTAGCGTTCTCTCTTTCTTTGGACAATTTCCATGGTAGTGTTCATCTCAAATCATCACTGTTTTCTCTCTATTTTTAGGAGGTTTAAGTCTTTGGAAGGATATAAGATGGTAGGGAATATGAAAAATAATTTTAATGTATACTTGGTTGGAGGAGTCAATCCATTTGAAAAAGAAGTGGTCACCTATGTATGATTTGAATTGGAATTACAAGATTAGTAGCACCTAGAAGTCTGAATAGAAGTATGAAATCAAACATTTTAGTAAATTAGGAACTTGTTTTTTTTGTTTTGTTCTTCAATATAAAGAAACTAAACATTTAAAAAAGGGAATAAAAGACATAACTTAACAAGAATATCTAATGGACATGCCAAATTGAAAAGAACAGACTTATAGATATTGTAAATGATCAAGGTTTCCAAGTTGAGGCACCAGACTACTAGAAAGATCTTGTTGCCGAGATCCCTTAGTAAGGCTGTAAAATAAAAGTCAACCCAAGAATGTTGCATAGATATAGGAAGATAAGTTTACACTTTATTAACAGGGTTATCCCATCACAGGTGATGCGGAACTAGTAACATGCATTAATAGTATGATCCCATCTTTGAAATAGATTATAAGGATCTTCTAAGTTTCCCTCCAATGCAGTAAGGGCATCACCTGTTAGAAAGAACTTGAATCATTTCAATAACTTAAAAGTTACGATTATGTTTAAGTAAAAGTTAAGATTAAGTTTAAATAAAGTTGAAACTACATTTTTTTTACCATTATATATGATAAGTTTTATTTAATTTCAAAATTTATTAGAATATTTTTGGCCTTTGTGATAAGGCTTAAAGAGCAGGTACTCTTATTTTTTCTGGTTTTAAGGCTTTGCTAAATCATAAAATAATATCTAATTAACTATGGCTATTGGATATAGTCTTATGGCTATAAAAACTGCTAAATTACTCTAACCAATTACCCATTCCCATAATAAAAAATAGAAATAAATATATCATTGGTATATTTAGAATTTGGAATAAGGCTCATGCGTAGTTAAAAACAATAGTCAAAATCACTCATGAGAGGTTGGTCTCTCATGAGACAAAATTACAGTTTTCTTCGCACCACAACCAGAACGTTGAGAGAACATTGGTTTTGTCCAAATTATAGCCTATATTAAAACATCATCCACTTTTTAAGATTATGATTCAAATATTGCAACGGACTCTAAAGAGACTTGCGGTCATTATCAGTTGGGTCAATTGAGGCTGAAAAGAAACTCGCCACCGCTACAAGCACCAGGATTTTCCACATAAAGCCCATTGTCAAAGAAGCTTCTAGCAAAGTATCTGAGTAGCACAACACCCAATTTCTAGGGGTTGTTTGTTTGAAGTATTCAAAACACCATGGAAGGGAAGCCATGGGATGGATCGATCTCCAAACCGCCCGTCTTTCTTTGCTTCTTTACTAATTCCATGGAAGGGAAAAAAGGTGTTGGGATAGAGTTAGGGGTAGGTGGATGTGCTGGTGCTTCTTGAACAATGCTTTATGATAAGCTCCAACTCATGAGAAGGTGGCTTAAAGGCCCCTTGAAATGTGGGCAAGAACAATAGACAAAAATTGAAGAAAATGGCGTGATAGAAAAAGGTAACATGGTCCATGAGGGGAATGGTATATAAATGACAATTTTCTAGGAATAAGAAAGCCTAAAATATGGGGTGGGGTGGATTTTCATGCTACGTAGATTTTTTAACCTGCCAAAACTTTGTGCTCTATAATTACTAAATTCTCTATTCTCTATAATTATAGCAAAGCAGTGAGAACCATTGTGTCAAATAATGTTTTGGAAACAAAATAATCAAAATATAGAGAACAAAGTATGGCTATCACTTACTGGTTACTTGGTCGGCTGAGTTCTAGGTTCTATAGCATTTGAAGTTCCAGACTTTGCAGAGTTTTGCCTATGCCCCTGCTCCTCACGGAAATTCACATTTAGCCATAACTTACAGTTGATTGGAATTTGGCACTAGGAAGTTGCAAGTGAATTAGGTAACATATCTGGGCAGTGGGTACCTCAGAAGTCAAGTCACCAACATGATTAATTGCTATACCATTTACCACTTGAAAACTTGAAATTGACATTTATGACTTTTTCCTGTAGGTTGTAACATGTGATACAGATCTAAGGATCATTAAAGAAGATATTAATGAATCACGATGATTCATTCTCACTGTTCACGTTTAAATTTTAACCATGCTATCTCGATTCTCAAGCTTCATCACACCTTTCTCGACTTATATCAGAGTTTCCTATTTCTTATTCTAATTTCCATCAACTTGCCCAAAGGTGTGTGTGTATATATATATATTATATATATATATATATATATATGGAATAGAAATAAAACAGGAATATATATATATATTTATATATAATATATATATTATATATAGTATATCCTGTTCTATTCTAAATTCCATCTAAAACTTGCCCCCAAAGGGTGGTGTGTGTAATTATATATATAAACTATATATATATATATATATAATAATAATATATAATATATATATTATACTAATATATATATATATATAATATATATATAATATATATATATATATAATAATAAACTTTTCGTTTTTAATAATGCCAGTCACGTTTTTAAAAATTATTGGCAAGTTACAAATGACATGGAGATTTTGAAATAGATGGTATTTTACATGTAAAAATGCCAAATTCGGATATACTAGTGTCAAAGTTAATCCTTGTAGAATACACATTGACCAGTTCCATAAATACCTGTCTTCGTGAAGTTTTCCCAACTCAGTGTCTTATTTTTCCTTGCAAACCATGCATATAAAATAACCTTGTACAGGAATTTTGCTTTCCAAAATCTACTGAACTAACATGTATGCTTAAGGTTGAACTCAATACCACATATGAACTAGCACAACCACATTTCCCAATGTGATTGATAAACGCCAATAGGTGTATATGAAACATATATACAACCACATTTTCTGATGTGGTTGATATGCGCCGATAGACTTATATCAACCACATTAATAATTATTATGGGTATTTAAGATTATTAATAACTAATAATATAATAACTATATTAATATTAAAAACCAATATTTATATATAATTCCTTATAAATATTATATTTAAATATTATAATAACTATAAATAAACCTATATATTAATTAATAATAAGAATAGCTCATAAATATATTAGAATATTCATTATATATTTAATATCCTAATAATATAAAAATTATAAAAAATAAAAAATAAACTAATTATATATACTTATAATTAAATAAAAAATATAATAATAGTAATATTTGATTATAAATATAAATAATATACATTATTAGGAGTTTATATTATTAATTATTATAATATAAATTATATAATAATATATAAAAATAATCTACACACATCAAGATCATCCACGAACACTTTGTAGAAACCGGTGGGAGCTGCTGCTGGAGCGCACGGAAACCTGCTGCTGCACGTCGCCGTCACCTCGGCCTGGGCTGCGAGGCCTCCCTTGGGCCTTGGCAGCCATGGCATCGCTTGCGCCCTCCCCTGGAGATGCAGAGAAAGCCTTCTCTGCCCTGGTAAGATCCCTCCCTCCTGCTAAACCTAAACCGTCAATCTCGAAATTCGTCAAGAAGTTGGATATAATTCAAGAAGTGCAGCCGCCTCCATCTCTTCCTCGAATGGCAGCCTTATCCCTTGCGGAAAAAGGACTCATAGGACAGTTCACAGGATTGTGGCCTTCGCCAAAAACAGTGCAGCGATGGGTGGAACGAAACTGGTCCGATAAAACTCAGGGAAAGATCTCGATTCGTTTTTGCGGCAAAGGCTATTATACCTTCCACTTTGAAACCAAAGAAGACAAAGATCTGATATTTAGGAATGGGCCCTATTTCATGGATTCTCGAGGGCTGTATCTCAACAAATGGACCCCAGATTTTGACCCTGAGCTCGATATCCCCAGTGCAGTCCCTGTCTGGGTCCGCCTTCCTCATCTGCCCTTGCACTGTTGGGGAGACGAATCTGTCAAAGCTATTGGGAATGCTGTCGGAAAATACATCGACAGAAGTGAACCAAAAGACAACATGCAGGCTTGTGCGAGGATCTGTGTAGAGGTAGATCTTGGGAAAGGCCTGCCAGAGGCCATCAAGTTAAAGGTGGATGAATGGAGCTACATCCAGCAGCTTGACTACGAGCAAATTCCCTTCAAATGCAAGTTTTGCCATGAATATGGCCACTTCGCCAACAGATGCACCAAGATTACCAACCTGGAACCAGAAGATCGTGGAGACCAATGGGAAACTGTCAAAAAAAAGAAAGCAGCCCCCCCTTCCAAACCTGCTCTCTCTGCTGACCTTCCTGGAACCTCTTCCCTCCCTCCTAATCCCCCCATTTCCTCTTCCCCTCCAAACCCTCCGCTTGCCCCTCCCTCCCCCTCATCATCCAACCCCTTCCTTATTCTTTCCTTTGATGAAACCCTCCCTGAAAATCTGATTGATTCCTCCAATATCCCATCCCTCTCACAGCCCGCCTCGGATCCTCCCCCTCCCAGAACAACAAGAAGCTCTTCCAAGGATATTGGCACCTCTAGTGATCCACACAAGAAATTAGGACCAGGACGAAAAACATCAAAGCAAATTCGTGAAGAAAATATTCAAAAAGATATAGCTCTTGGACTTCAGACGCCAATGGATTCCTTCCTTGCAGGCTCGAAAGAGGCAGAACCATCAGGAAAAGAACATGAGAGGCGAGCACCTCTGCGAACAAATGTCCCATGATGAAGCTTTTATCATGGAACAGTAGGGGTTTGGGGCACCCCTCCAAATTGTCTGCCCTTTGAGATCTGATCCATTCAGATCGGCCTGATATTATTTTACTTCAAGAAACCAAACAGAGTCAAAATGACATGCAGAAAATTGTGGATGGTCAAAAAAATTTCTTCGGAATTTGCAACGATTCAAGAGGAGCTTCAGGAGGAATAGCAATCATGTGGAGCAGCCATCTATGGGACTGTAAGTCATTCTCCCTTAATCAAAATTGGTTGAAGATTAATTTAGTCCATAAAGATGAGAGCTATGATATCATTGTTTACAACATTTACATCCCCAATCAGTTCAGAGAAAAGGAACAATGTTGGGAGGAATTGAAAGAAGACATGGATAAGGAACAAAATCCAAATGTTATCCTAGCAGGGGATCTTAATTTAGTCCTCCATGCTAACGAAAAAAGAGGAGGGAATTTTTTTCCCGACCCCTTCAGAAATCAGCTGGAAGGAATAATGTCTGTTCATGAACTGATGGACATTATCCCCAAAAATAGAAAATTTACTTGGAACAACAGGAGGTTGGGACCTGGTAATATCATGGAACGACTAGACAGAATTCTAGTCAATATATCCCTGCTGTCCTCCTTCGCCGCTGCTCATTCCAAAGTCCTCAGCTCTTCTGTTTCAGACCACTTCCCAGTGATGCTAACACTGGAATCCAATGTTATTCTAGGTCCAATTCCCTTCAGATACAACCCTCTATGGAGAAATAACCCTGTGGTAACAGAAATTATAGAAGAAACGTGGAAGCAGCACATAGAAGGCTCCCCTAGTTTCATTTGGGAAATGAAAATCAAAAAAATAAGGAAAGCTCTAAAAGACTGGGCCAAAATCAGTCATAAAGAGCCAGAAAGAATCAAAAAAAATTTACAGCAAGATTTGGATAAAATTCAAATCCAAATAGAGCAGCAAGGGCTCACGGCTCAGCTGAAAAAAGAGGAGTGGGAAGTTCAAGGACAGCTAATGCGTGTTAAGAGAGAGGAGGAAATCAAATGGAGAACAAAGTCAAGACAATTGTGGCTTAAAGAAGGAGACAAGAACACGGCATATTTCCACAAGCAGGCAACAGTCAGAATGATCAGGAACAATGTCACCTCGATAACTGATGGCCATGGCAGCCAGCATGTTGAGCAAGAAGCTATTAAAATAGCAGCCACCCTCCACTACAAAAATCTTCTCTCAGAAAACCATGAAGAGTCCGATTACGCAGACATGCTCCAGCATATTCCAAAAGGAATCTCACAAGAGATGAATGAAAAGCTTAACCAGGAAATCTCGGAGGAAGAAGTCAAAAGAACCATATGGACCTTGCAGCCGGACAAGTCACCAGGTCCAGATGGGTTTCCAATTAATTTCTATAGAGAATTCTGGTATCTAATCAAAAAAGATCTTGTTAAGATGCTAAGGGGAATTCAGAAGAAAAAAAAAATGGGGGGATTCACCAATTCCACTTTTCTCGCTCTTATCCCCAAGGAATCCCGGCCAACCACTTTTTCAAGGTTTCGGCCCATATCATTATGCAACACTTCTTATAAAATTTTTGCCAAAATCATAGCTTCCAGGCTCCAGCCTCTCCTTCCCTCTCTCATCACTGAAAATCAAGGAGGTTTCCTCTCCAATAGACAAATCCATGACTCAATAATCCTTGTTCAAGAAGCCATCCATTCGAGTATTTCAAGACAAGAGAAAGGATTTGTCCTCAAGCTCGACTTAGCAAATGCTTTCGATCGAGTAAGACATTCCTTCCTGTTCGCGGTCCTGAGGAAAATCGGATTTAGTCCATCCTTCATCAGCACCATTGCAGCTTGTATCTCTGATCCGTGGATCTCTCCCTTGATCAATGGGCGAACTTGTGAAGCCTTCCAATCATCCAGAGGGTTAAGACAAGGTTGCCCTCTCTCCCCCTACCTCTTTATTTTGATGGCTGACTCTATTAGCAGATCTCTAGACTACAGCAGAAGAGTTGGTCTCATCTCAGGCATCAAATTTGGAAATGGAGTCAAGAATATTAACCATTCCCAATTCGCTGATGACACCCTTCTGATTGGGGGTGCCTCCATTACTATTGCAAAACGATTCAAAGCCCTTCTTGACCAATTTATGGAGTGTTCAGGGGGAGAGATCAATTATCAGAAGAGCTGCATTTATAGTTGGAATATTTCCACACAAACTGCCCACAGTATAGCCAATATCTTTGGTGTTGCTCACAAAGCCAATTGGGATC
Source organism: Pinus taeda (assembly GCA_000404065.3). Taxonomy (NCBI): domain Eukaryota; kingdom Viridiplantae; phylum Streptophyta; class Pinopsida; order Pinales; family Pinaceae; genus Pinus; species Pinus taeda. The sequence goes on from APFE030775834.1 coordinate 19,232, forward strand.
ACTTCACCTATCTTGGAATGCCGGTGAGTATGGGTTCCCTCAAAGCTAGCACTTGGAATGAAATCCTGGATAAAGTCAAGAGAAAGATCCACCAATGGGGGACTCAATGGCTCAACCCCGCAGGCAGAATAATTCTTCTAAAATCAGGTATTTCCTCCCTCCCTCTTTATAGATTCACTCTTTATCAAGCCCCTACATCCTTTCATTATAAGTTGGAATCGGCAATCAGGAATTTTTTATGGCAAGGAGGTAAGAAAGAGAAAAATAAGTTCAATCTGGTTAGCTGGAAAAGCGTAATTCAGTCCCCGGACAGAGGAGGTCTAGGAATAAGATCTCCCAAGCTTTTAAATCTGGCCTTTGGAATCAAAATTGCTTGGCGGCTGATCACGGAGCCCAACGCTTGGTGGAAGCAGGTCCTTGAGTGTAAATATCTGAGCAGCAAAAGGCAAAATCTTTTGGAAACTGATATTCCCATAAGAGAGGCCACTAAAATCTGGCAGCTCTGTAAGAAAGCCATTCCCCATCTTAAGCAGAACACTTCGAAGGTTCCAAGAGGAGGAGACTCTATTGATCTTGCCACAAACAAAATAATGGGACTTCCTCCCTTGATCACAATAGACGAAGCAATTCCCATCATTCACTATCTCAACAGCAAAGGCTTCCAAAAGCTTCACCAAATTTCGAAGTGGGATGAAAATAATGGTGCATGGATCGGATGGGAATTCCCACCCACTCCTCCTATGCTAGAGCCAAGTCTCAAAATTCTTCAATCCAACCTTCAGAATCGAGCTCCCATCAGAAGAGGAGCAATAGATGGATTCAGGTGGGATCCCACGGGCTCAAACTATTCCATCAAATCTGGATACCAGTATATCAGCAATGACATCCACCAAATCCCTATTTGGAATCACTGGCGGATAATATGGAACTCGGAGACCATTCCCAAAGTCAAATTCTTTAATTGGCTGCTGCTTAAAGGGAAAGTGCTCACGACTGAAAACTTAAAAAAAAGAGGGATCAATGGACCCTCAAGATGCCCCAACTGCTGTTCAGCTGAAGAATCCATTCAACACCTGTTTCTGGACTGCCCCTTCGCCAAACAATGCTGGATTAGTCTGTCCTCCTTAGGCAACGCAACTTGGCAACCTCACCAAAGCATTCCTGAAACTATATATGCATGGAGGAGGAACAGTCCATGGAAAAAGAATGGAAGCAAGATAGTTAAAAGGATTTGGGCCATTCTCCCTTTTAACCTCCTCTGGAAAATATGGCTAGCAAGAAATAATAAGATCTTTCAAAACAAGGACACCAATGTAAGGTTAACCTGCAACAAAGCTCACATTCTGGCACAAGAGACAATAGCAGCAAATCATAAAGAGAGGCTTCAAGCAGCAGACTACACGGTCGAGGAAAGAACTGTGCTCAGACATATTTTAGATAGACCTGGACAGTCTCAAGAAGCCAAAACATCCAATAATCAGAATCAAATCAAGTTGAAAACATGGGAGATTAGGCTCTCAGAAAGTGATCTGAATAATTGGAAGCAAAAGAGTCAATATTCAAATTTGCACTTCGATGGAGCATCCAAATCCAATCCTGGCTAAGCAGGTGCGGGAGGTGTGATCCTTAATGAACATGGAGAGGAAATCTGTAGCTATGAATGGAGCCTGGGAAGGAAGTCCAATAATATAGCTGAAGCTCTAGCCCTTTATCAAGGCCTAGTTCAATTAAAAAAATTGGGAATCAGGAAAGCTCTTGTGTTTGGAGACTCCTCTATTATTATCAGGCTAATGAACTCTAATCTCTGCTCCCCCAACAAAAGCCTCCAGCAACACATTGACCGAACAAAAATGCTCATGGACAGTTTTGAAGATGTAAAATTCTATCATCTCCTTCGCAATCTTAATGCGCAAGCAGATAAACACGCCAATATGGCAGTTGGGAAACAGGAAGGACTTTTAATTTGTAAGGAAAGAGCGGAATTTTTTCCCCTTCCATGAATCAAAATTATATCTTTTGGGCCCTGCTACGCACAATCTCCATCTGCGTAGTGGGCGTATTCCTTTCTGCAAGAGATAGCCTGCCAAACAACAGTCAGCCTCCAACCCGTCGAATCAACTTCTTGAAGAAGGGAATTCTTGGTCTCACAGTCAAAGCTAATCATCCAAAAGACAACAACAGGTCTGGACGTACAGAGCTCGTCGATCCTCTGAAAGATTTGGAGCAAGATCCTATGAAGCTCGTGATCCCGAACTTGAACGGGACGCTCCCCTCTTCACCAAGTCACGCTATAAGTACTACCTCCTTCGCTCAGCATGGAGCCAAGCATCCTCGCCATAGCTACTGTTGCAGCATCAGAAGGATCATTGCCCTCTGGTATAGCTTCCCTGTTCCAGATTGTGCCTTGCTGTTATTTTTAACTGTGTTTGTTATTCAGGTTTTTTTCAGGCTCAATAGAAGAGTCGAAGATTATTATTGCACAGACGCAGCCGGTGTCTCTCTGCTCTGGTCGCTCTCTGTTCGTTCCACCCCCCCCGATTCCCCTCCTTCTTCGTTTTCCCGCTCTCTTACCTTTGACCTCCAGCTACTTGCCTGTTCGTGGTATCCCCTGAATTCCTTTTCTCCCGGCTTCTCGTCCTCCCCCTGTCCCGAGCCCTTCCGCTCCCCCATCTCCCTCAGCGCTCTCTTCACCTCCTCATTTCTCATTCCCTCTCCGCCTCATCTGCGATCATCGCAGCACAAGGTTCTGACTGCTTTTCTCAATAAGGCACTCTCAGCAGAATCGCTGTCTGTGGATTTCATCTGTCCTGAAATCGTTTTTTACCAGACCCCGCCTACTCTGCTCCCACCTACTCTGTACTCTCCTATTCATTGCTGTATTCCTCTCTCCAACCAACCCACCTGCAAAATCCTTTCTTCTATGGCGCGCAGCGAAAATTGCTTCCACTGCGCCGACCTGCAAGTGGAGCTGGAAGAAGTCAAAGCTCAGCAGTCCATTCTCGACAGAAAGCAGACCCTGCTAGAAGGTGTGCTTGAGGAGCATGATAGACAACTTAGAGAACAAAGCCAAAGGCTCTTCGAGCAGGACCGAATCAATTCCGAAAAATATAAGGCTGAGATTCAACTATTTATGCACAAGGCCGCCTCATTGGAAGAACAATTCAGACTACTAACAAACCGCTGTGGACACGCAGAGGAATCAATTACAATTCTGCGGTACATGATGGACAAACTCAACAAAGGGGCAGTTTCAAGTTCCTCCAGCGCCAAACCAGAAGGCAATGAGGGAAACCCGGAAGAATCAACGGCTCGCCAGATTCAACATATTATGATTGACTAATGTATTCCAAATGCATCTTCTTGTTATCATCCTTTGTTCGAATTTATAGTAGCTTTGTGTTTAGAAGTAGTAATCAAAGCAAGTTAAGGAACAAGGGGGTCGTCTCTTTTTGTAAACCCCTTGTTTCTAATTCAACTTGCATAACTCATGTATCAGTGGATCTGAAATCCACCTTTTTTCAATACAATACATAGCAACCGACTTTTTCAAAAAAAAAAAAAAATAAAACACATGCAACAAGTATTTTTCCCAAGGAAAGCAAACTGCTAAAAACCCCAATGCCTTCTTGCATTAAATTAGAAGAATAGACATGCATTACAATTGTTTTTCTCAACTGAGAACAACTTGCAAGTGCATAACCTATCTCTCTGCACACCGAAAGGATCTGACCCAAACTTAGTCAAATTTTTCCTTTGCTTAAGCTCTTATTTCCTTGTGTTGTTCCTTGAGAAATTAGGTCCCTATTATTTAGGAATTTCCTTAAATTGATTACACAATTCCTTTAGGTTGATCATTTGACTGCATGCAACACCTGTATACTCAAGACTAGTCTACAACTGATGTTACACTGCCTTGGAATCTCCACCAAGCCTAGGGAACTCAAATTCTCTACGTGCACTAGCTATTTTGGGTTGATTGATTAGTTAACTGGATGATCACTTAGCTTGACTGAAGTCCCACTTCTTAACTGACCTTCCACTAATTCTTCCAAAAGTTGGAACTAGTTTAGCTAAAAACAACCTGAGATAATTGACCTTGATTGCTACAAACTAACAAACGCACATGCTTAACTGAACTCTAACTCCTCCAACTCAAATTTACTGAGTAAACGGGGTGACACAAGCCATGTAACACAAGTTAACATCATCCAAGTTGTTTGCTAATGTGGAAATTTGAATTTTCTCAATTTAATCAAGGCAAAATCAAATTGAGAATTTCTTACTACATTTTTATACACTCCCTCTCAACAAGAAAGGGTTTATCAACCACCCCTATCCTGCACCTGTGGAACTCGAACTTCCCTCTTGACAAGGCCTTTGTCAAAATGCTAGCAACTTCTTCCTCTGTAGGAATGTAATGCAACAACATTATATGCCTTTGCACATAGTCTCATAAATGGTGATACCAGATATCTATATGCTTTGATTGATTGTGAAAAATAGGATTATCATAGAGCTTAATGCAACTATGGTTATTATAGTAGACCACAGTTGGATCCATCATGTGACCAAATAATCCAACAACTATGTTTCTCATCCAGATCGCTTCACATGTTGCTTGAATTGCAACCATGTATTCTGCTTCTGTTGAGCTTAGTGCCACAAATATTTGCCTCTTGTTGTACCAGGAAGCCGTTACAAACCCAACATTAAATATTCCACCTGATGTATGATTTCATTCTGATGGACTCCTACCCAATCTGCATCTGTGAAGCCACACTAATTCACTCCCTCTGTCTGTTTGTACCATATTCCAAACTGGGTAGTGCCTCTAAGGTACCATAAAGCATGCATAGTTTCCTTCCGAAATAATTTGGTTGTCCTAACCATAGCTTGGATCAGCTGGTTGACTGCAAAGCACATACTTGGTTGTGTGTTCATAAGGTACATCAGTGAACCCACTAGTTGTTGATAAATGGTAGCATCCACTTCTTCACCTGAAGTTCTATCCTCCTTCCTCCAGTTGGTCGCCAAAGGTGTCTCCATGGGTTTGCAATTATCCATGCATAATCTATGTAGTATCTCATGTTCATACTTTCCTAGAGAGACAAATAGTTCCCCATTGCCTTGTCATACTTCCAACCCAAGAAAGTAGTGCATGAGAGCCATGTTCGTCATTTCAAATTCCCTTGCAAGGTCCTCCTTGCAAGATCTGATCAACTACTCATCCCCAGTTAAAATCAAATTATCAACATATAAGACAATATTCAACAACTTACCTTCTACCAAAATATAATAGAGGTTTCCATCCGCCTCACTTTTGGTGAAGCCCAAACCGGTGAGATAGCTATCGATCTTGGTGTACCAAGCATGGGGTGCTTGTTTGAGACCATACAATGCTCACTTGAGTCTGTACACATGAGACTTTCGATTAAAAGTCTCAAAACCTTATGGTTTCTCGATGTATACTTCGTCCTCAATAACTCCACTGAGGAATGTTGTTTTTACATCCATCTAGTGGATCTTCCACCACATCTGTGCAGCAAAGAAAGAATTAATCTAATCGATGATTACCTTGCTACAGGAGCAAAGGTCTCCTTATAGTAATCCCTTCAACTTGAGAGTACCCCTTGGCCACAAAATCGGTATTGTACTTCTCTATGCTACCATCTATCTATTAACCTTGAAGATCCATCGCAACCCCACAATTGATTTATCTGCTAGTCTTGGGACCAATTCTCAAACACTATTCTTTACAATGGATTCATATTCCTCCACCATTGCATCAACCCATACAGTTTTCTCTACTTCTTCCTTGAAAGAGGATGCCTCAGTCTTTACAAGCTCATTCATCAGAGCCATGTATCCAGTGTACTGATTAGGTGACCTTCTCTTCCTACGCTAATTTGAAGGAGCACCCATGTTCTCCCTCATATCCTACAGAAGTATCTTAGCTTCCCTAGTTATTTTTCTGCTTTCTCTGGATGGTTATGCCTAAGTGGTTGTCTCCACTCTTTACTCCTCAATTTGTGGTTTCTCCGCAGCTTCTTTAGGTTCCTCCTTTGGAGCTAAAAGTTCCTCTTTTGGTGGGATCTGAAGCTCCCTCTAAAGAGAGTACCGCATAGATTTATCCTCATCAAATTTTATATCCCTTCACATAGTTATCATTATGAGGGATGGCAAGTACACACGGTAGTTATGTGGAGTTTCTGTGTAACCCCCAAATACCCCAAACTCTATAGTCAACTCAAGCTTCTTCCTTGATTCTTTGGAGATAAGGCAGTAAACAGAGGGTCCAAAAATCCTGAAGTGTGACACATCTGACTTCCTTCCCTGAGAAAGCCTCCTCTAGTGTAATTATGCCAAGAATCTGATGAGGACTCTGATTCTACAAATAGACTGTTGTGTTGCATGCCTCAGCCCACAAATGCAGAGGTAGGCCTTGGTCATGCAACATCACCCTAGCTACTCCCACAATGATATGGTTCTTTCTCTCAGCTACCCCATTCTGTTGTGGGTTGTGGGATGATGTCAACTCTAGTCGAATGCCTTCTTTTGCACACAAAAAAATAAATTCACTTGACACGTACTCACCTACATTATCACTCTTAAGAGCCTTCACCTTCTTATCAATTTCTTTCACAACTGGTGCCTTGAATTCTATGAACTTGGAGAATGTATCATATTTCTTTTGCATGAATAAGATCCAACACTTCCATGGGAAATCATCAATAAAAAAGAAAAAATATTTGTGTCTAGCAGTGGAGGTTGTTGAGAAAGGTCCATAGACATTAGAGTGGATCCTTTCAAGGACAGCATGTGCTTGATTGTCCCGATCATGGAATGTGGATTTTATGTACTTCCCAAAAGAACATCCTTTTCATACATCATTCTGCTCAAGTTCTCCTTTGGGGAGCCATGTGGTTATCCATTTCATGATCTTCAGGGTGCCATGATGCAAATGACCAAGTCTTTTGTGCCAAATTTCACTGGCATAGTGGTTTTACACCTTCTCTGCCTTTCTGTTTAATGCAACACAATCTTCCACATCTAGCTTATACATGTTCTTCACATGAACCCCAATTTGCTTCACCTATCATGTGGTTATGTGTCTCGGGAATTCCTTTCCTTTGTTAAAGATCACATCATAACCATGGTCTTCCAAAACTGCAACAGAGACGAGATTTTTCTTTAGGCCTGTAACGAACATGACATCCTTGAGCTTGAGGGGGGAGCTCGACTCCCTCTGAAAGGTGACTGTACCAATCTCATTCGCACTATACCTTCTGTCATCCTCCATCTCGATGTGCATCTATAAGTATTTCTCCTCCAGGGCATTGAAAATGTAACAACCTTGGTTAAAAATACATGTAAAAAAAATATAAGACCACGATCATGGGATACTTATCCCAAGCTTAATGTTGGGCAAGACATCCTAGTGTGGGTGTTCATTTCAATTTATTATGTCTAAAGGAAATTGGCAAAGGCTTTGGACAGGAAAAATGGCATTTTTGGCACATTTATTTATGAAAATAATGGAAATTAGGCGAAAAGGAAGGTGAAAGGTCATAGGTTAAATTTGAGGAGGAAAATAATGGAAAATAAATAAAATAGAGGCCTCATAGATAAAAAGGTTTATGAGGATTAGTGGGCAGGCTTGGTCAGTGTAACATTTTGTCAGTTCAATTTTGGATCTCTCTCTTTATTCTCTCTCTCTCTCTCTCTCTCTTGGAAACTTAGAGTTTTCTTGGAGCACTTTGGCATTGGATCAAGAAAGGAAAATAAGGCAAGAGGAAGGAAGGAGCAAGCAAGGAGGAACAAGATCAAGAAGATACAACACGATCCTTTACAAGTATCAATTTTCATGTGTGATTTCCTTGCTAAATTTGGCATGCATGGTGTTTCATGTGGTTCTTTGTTGTCATCGCATGGGTTTTCCCAGGTGTGATAGTGTTTTCAGCTTCCGAATAGCCATGGTGTGATGGGATTCTCATGTCTTGGTTGAGCTGGATTGTCAGATGGATTCGAAGTTGAGTGAGGTGGATCTCCGAAAGAAAGAACACATGGTCTAGTGATCCCTGGATCGGACTGTGGATTGCGGTAAAGCCACTGGCCTAGTGACCCCTGAACTCGACTGTGGGTTGCAGTAAAGCTGGAATTTGTGTTGCCTCGGTGGGCCTAGGAATCCTCGACTGGTGAATGGAAAGATATACAGTAAGGCTTAGAGATAGGTGCTCTCCATTAGACATAGTAATCCTGATATGGGATATGCGGTAAAGCCTGAAGAGTGGATCTCGATTTAGGGCCTAGTGATCCAGTGTGGATTGCAGTAAATCTCGAGAGACTAGGAGAAATGAAAATTCCTCACGGCATAGGTGGAGAAATCCGGTGGAATCCATGCTTGTTTTGGCCTAGTGATCTGGTGGAGATCATGGTAAAGTCTATTATTACATGTTTATTGTGTTGGCCAAGTGATTCAGGATGGATTACGGTAAAGCTTGGTTTCTATTGATGATGGTGGGGTGGTTTAGCCTCAAGATGCCTTGGTTGGTTCTTCTGGTTTGAGTCCCACATTCATGCTTGAGATATGGCAGGGGGGTGGTTGAAGAGAGATTTGGCTCAGCCATTCTATGGTTGGGTGGAACGTGGTAGCCCCATACCGGGTTGGCTTTTGCATTCATTAATAAGAGGTTATTTCCTTGATATCTTATGTATAAATGTATTGGTTTATATGTGGATCTTATGGCCAATGTATCCTTGATATTTATGTTGTTATTATGTTGGTTATAAGCACGTATTATGACAGTGATGATGTATGAATATCCTCATGTTTTGATTTGTAAATGAATGAATTATGTATTTATGACCTAATATATCATAATGTAGCTAATGGTATAAGGGAACAATGCTTCGTAGCAATTCTCAAATAAGTATGAGACCCCTATGCTCAAATCTGTTGTTTACACCTATAGATTACATATTTGTGATATGTTTGACGAATGTTTGTCATGGCTAGTAGGGGGCTAGTGGGGGCCCAATAAACAGCTTGTTCAAGTAATTGCATTTGTATCATCATTCCCTTGTTATCTTTCTGTTCTGAATGTGTCATTTAATTTTGGGCAATGACCTAGGCACTGGGCCTGAAAAAAGTGGCTCAAATCTCAAGGACGTTGGCGTAGCACTAAGAACAATAGTCCTTGGATGCTGGCATGCCATGTTGTGGGAGCGTCCAGAGCCTTCTAGACGTAGGCATGCCCTTATCATGAGAGAGTTTGGGGGTTAGTTGTTCTACAAACTTAGTGGGACCCAAGGGCTAGTTGTCGGAAAGGTTCGGATGGCTCCTAGGAGTCCTGTAGTTGATGTGGAAGGTTTGTATGTTTTTTTTCCATTGATTCCACTTCCTTAAGGTCACATAGGAGGTTGAATCCCATCATTGTAGCCTCTCGTCACATGTTTACCCCATTTGTCCGGTTACTTGGGTCGATGTGGGAGGAGGGTGTTACAGAGTGGTATCAGAGCATGGTTCACCCCTCAAACTGGATGGGTTGTGTGTTGGTCATGCATTCATGTCAGTTGCATATGTGTTCCTTATACTTATAGTCCATGTGCTTGTTGCATTTAAATGGTGTTGATTATGGTTGTAGGGATCTCATCATGTGAAGGTTGATGATGTTGTTGTGGAATGCGTTGTCATGAGTATATAGTTGTATATGGATTTTTTATGCATGTCAAGGTTTATATGTTGTTATGCGTGCATTGTCATGGTGAATGTTGTTGTGCATGAGTTCATTGTATGCAATTAGGTCATCATGATGTTATTGGTGTGTTATGATGCTAATGTGTTGGTTGAGATAGAGCAGGAGATGCAAACCATGAAAGTGAAGTTGCAGCATTGGACCTAGCGGCAAGAGCATGTTGTCATACATGTTTGTATGTTGGGCATGTAGGTATGTAGGTTAAGGATTTTTATATGCATTATGGTTATGGGTATGCCTTTCATTCTATTGATGTTATGGTTACATATATGATAAATGATATTTGATTAGTGTAGTCATATACACATGTGTCAGATAGTCATGAATGATAGTATCATGTCGTTGTATGCATTGCTATTGTTGTTTTATGTTAGATAACTTGATGCTTATGTTATATGTTGCTGATGAGTATGTTATAGGTTAACTTGTTGTTGTTATATGTTAGTTAACTTGATGATTAGGTATAGCATTAATAACTTAATGTTCTATGTAGCATATAAATTTGGATTGGTCAATGCAAATGGTTAGGGTTATGACATTCATGTATGAGCTAATATGTTGTGATATTATTTCATACTAATCAAGACTGACTGTGCATATGTGATTATTATGTATGAATGATAATTGTTTATGAAACTATGATGCAAACCTGTTAGCTAGCTATTGTTATGGATATCATGACCTTATTTATGGTTGAGTTGATATTTTGTGAAGTTATATCGTGCTAATCTAGATTGATTATGTAGACAAGATAGCCTCCCCTGAGATACATTAAGGTATGAGTTTTCTTATCTCGTTTATTTTGTGTTTCAATGTTTGACTATGTCGTTTATTTGGTGTTTGAGTGTTTGGTGTCTATTATGTCATCTATGTGTTGTCCGAATGCTTGATTACTTGAATGATATAAGTATGTATCTATAAGATTGCATCAAGAAATGATTTTCTTTTAAGATGGTTTTACTCACACATATGTGTTGAGACAACTAACATGTACTTGAGTGTAATAAGTGATAGTTGTAGCATTATGTCTAATGACTATGAGTTGACTATGGATTATGACATGATTGTTAGTCTTGGTAAAGGTTGATTTCAAATTGATAGATATGATTGTATTGATATTTGGAACGGAAACGTGCTTGGTGTTAGCGTGATAAGGAAACAATTGATATGTTTACATAACTAACAATTGGGTGATGTGAAGGTGCATAGTAAGACTTGATTGCAACAAGGTAAAAAGGTAAAAGAAAGGAATTGGGCCAGAATTCCTCTGGCTATGTTTGGAAACCCTAATTCCCAACGAATGAGTGTTTTTCATATAGGAAACCTTCTTAACCTTGATTTTTTCTGACATTATGTAGATAAGTGCTATAGTTATGAACATGTATTTGACAGGTACATCAACTAGTTGCTAGTTACAACTAGATCCGTCAAAGGATTGGAGTCCCTAAAGAGATGGCATGGATGTGTCCATTTATAAGGCAACATGTTTGGCACAACAAGGTAAGATAGCTAGTATATTGTTATATTTGTTTATACACTGACAGTTATGTGTGTATGGCAGAATTATGCAAGGAATTGCATGGCAAAAGAAACCGCCATGAAATTTTGAAGAAGGCTCAGGTTGAGCTTTCCTTTGGAAGCCTTGGGAACAATGGGATTGAGTCATGGTGGGTGTTGTGAGTCTTGTACTTTCAATTTTTTGTGATTTTCTTGCACTTGATTTGCAATTCTTCTTGTGTCTTGTGCATGGCCATGCCACTTTGTTTGTGATGTCGTGTTGCTATTGGTTTTCAGGGTTTTCACTTGTTTGCTTCTTGGTCTTTCCTTTTATGTTTTGAGTCTTGGAAATATATTTGGGAAAGAGGAAATTTGATGGAGTTCGAGGAGAGTTATGTGATACCCAACACGTGATGTAAGGCCTGGATGAAGCTTGGTGCTTGAGTAAGGGAAGTTGAAGGTAAGAATATGAAAATCGGTTGGATTGGTTCAGTCCATTGGTGTAAATGGATAATGGCAGTATAATGATGAGAAAGGTAACAGGAAAGGTGAAGTAAATGGATCTAAGGCATCAACTGCCTTGGCTATGTTGGGAACAGTTGTTCTCAATGTCGTGCATGGATAAAGGGAGTTCTCTTAATGTTGACCTTATGATACTCAGTAATTATGTTGCGATCATGTTTATGCTAATGTTTATATATATGCATGTATATGTGTATGTATGTGATCTGAAAATGTGAAAGAAGTTCGTTCTCTGACACTCTGCAAGTTTGAAAATGGGTCTTCAAAAACAACTTGTTTGTTTTGTTGTTCCTTCAAGCATGAATTAGTTTTTATGTGCAAGTTAATTATACAGAATATAACACATTATTCATGTAAACATCAGGGAGAACAACTCAAATTTTGATGATGGAGTTCACCCCTCCTAGGCTATGTTTTTGGGCCTTGCTCAAAAGGCTAGGCCGCCCATATTTTAGTGTTAAGAATGAGGTACATCAATTTGTTGTTTACAATGTGGTTGTTTCCCCTGCAAGGAAATGTTCTCCTACAGAGAACTCTCACAAAATAATATGACATCCTGCTACCATTGTGTCAACTACAACAATGAAAAGAGTCTCTTTCAATGACTCTAAACCTCAACTAAAAATGAGAAATCATGCATCAACAAGTACATAATTCAATTACTTGCCTCAACTTGACTTAGAGAGACAACAGTCCATGCACTGAATTCTGAAGAATCGACTACTGCACTTGCCGAACGGACTCTGCCAATGTGTCTGGAGTGCACTAAAACCCATTTTTTGGTTTTATAAATGTGCAATTTGGCTTCCATATGACCTCGGAATGCCAACTTCAATTTGTATTCAAAAGCTAGCTCACCATCCACTACTCGTTCTGATGGCGCAATGGTACACGCCTACTTGCTCATAAAGCTAGCCCACAAACACTACACTTCACTTGCCTCTACCTCTGAATTGCATGTTCTCTCTTTGGTGCATTGACAACCTTTTATAAGGTTTTGGAACTTTAATTTTAGAGTTTGGTTGTAACAACATAGCAAATATTAGCAATATGTTATAACAACTTTACAAATTGATCTATTCGAATTAAATCGAATTAACAACCATAAAGGATTATCCTATAGCTTTGCACCATATGAAATGTTTGTTTAAGTATTACATTAACTTGGCGTATAGGCACACTCCACAAAATTTAAACATGGTGTATATGAAACCCGTGTCTCAGCGGTATCAACTAACCCATTATATATTATACCATATGGTTATAATAATCCAAACCTCTACACATTTGTTGGAGCGCTAAACCAAATTTTTAATATGGTTGTTGAATAGTATCAGTGGTGGCATATGACTTAACCGCATGGCATCCAACTATGCATCGACATTTTAAACCATACCACATCAGCCCCAACGAATAACAACTTCTCTGTGTTGACGCGTTGATCCCAAGGTACACATTTATTAATACTCCGTAAGTGTTGTGGCATATTACATGCAACCAAAGGTTTTAATACATATCAACTTCCGCCAACCAAAGTCTGACGGTGGCTAAACTTTGTGGCATATGTATTTGGTTAAAATATTCACCTTTGGTGAACTGTCACAACTCCCCCATGCCATCATACTTTGGCGCATCAATGGTGTTATATGGTTCATCGAGCCTTCACACTATGGAACCAGGCAATGACATCTATCCATCATGTAACATAAGACTAGAACCTCGCTATTTCCATCAAACCATGGCATAAGTTTGAATCGTGTAGCAAACCTATAGAGACTTTTCGCTATGTTGCACCTACTTTCTATGTTTAGAGGCATTGTTGGAACGTTGATACGAGATTGGTGGGGCTAGCAAGTTGGCGGGCTTTGCCAACCTTTACCCCCACCATTCAAACGTAATAAACTCTCTGTTGTTGAAACATAGGTCCGTGGTTAGAATCTCCCCAGCGACCTTGTAACTCATAACAAATTTTTAATAGGTTACGGAGAGGCCATGTGGCAGCCAATCACTGGCCCAAGTGGTGCTCCATTATTTTCCAATTTAAAAATCAATTAACCAATCACAAATTTGAAAATTTGACAAACCAGAAGGAGCCACTTGGCGGAATCCGAGCGCACCATGTGTCAACTAAAACCATGAGTTGATTGTTGACCTTTTGAATTTGACTGCCATCTGCGTTGAATTTGACTTTTTTACATGTTGGAGGAAAACTTCAAAACACATTTTTTTCCTCATACAGAGGCCATTTTTGAAACCGGATATACCACCAGATTCGGCACGAAAAGATCTTTGACTTGGCGCTAATTTCATGAGCATTTGAGACTGCAAAATTCTAAGCATGTCGAGAATTGTTGCTATCTAGGACCATCTTCGTCTTCAAACATTACATAGAAAACTACGACTAGACTCAATCAAGATCCATCTTAGATCATTCCTCCCAACAAAAGGACTTTTGGACCTCCAAAATTTTATTACAATCATGAATTTTATTATATCATTCATCAATACGAAAACAGTATTGACCTTATTTACAAACTTGACTAAAACTTACTGATGTGATGACAAAAACACACAATTTGACAATTTACATATAAGGCATGAAATTTGCCCAATTCCAAGTAAGTGACTTCTCTGGAGACTTACATTCTTCTTTGCCAGTTTTTCGTTGCTTCCTCTTGGCCTAATTGTGTTATTGTTGACTCATGAGGTAGCATTGGACATATGTTTTCTAAATCTCTTTTCAGCATACAATGTGAACAAACTCTCTCTCCTAAGTTTGTATTGATCATCTTCTTGCTCGATTTCTCAGAGCTTTGTTTTGACAATGTTGAGATTTTTCCTGACTGTATCAAAGTCTTTCCCAGACTTTTCTTTTCCTGTAGGGTTGCGACTCTTTGTAGTATGCACCTTCTTGCTGTAAACCTTCTGCTTCTAGAAGTTAGCTACACAATAGTTGTTACTTCCACATAAAGAACATGGATAAATCTGTTTAACAATCTTCATAATAAATTTTTAATGAAAGAATCACCTTCTGAATCATTACTAGAATGATTTGTCTGCTTACCTTTACGATCCTACAGCGTTTTCAACATTTTCTCAGGATGTAATGCCCAACACTAATCTGCGATGTGACCTTTTTTCCCGCAGTAGTCACATGTTGATTGGTCAAATCCCAATCCTTCGTGTTGGGGTATTTCCTGAACAGTTATTGGTTAGAGCCTTCCTTGGCCATGCTTGTCGAGGCCTTTACCTTGCTGATATCCCATCCTGTTCATCGACTTCATACCAATTCCTTTTGTATGTTTCTTGAAAGCTCCAATCCCGGGATCGCTTGAAGACTCTATTTCTAAAACCATTTTCTGAGATGATGGTACATAAGTAAATTCCTCTAAAGGCGAGGAAAGGTACCAATCGCTTCTTCCACTGACTATGCTTTCGGAGAAGCAAATGGACATGAGCTTTCTTCACCCGGCTAATGAAGTGGATGAGCTTCACTTTCTCCAGTTATGAATGGACTTTGATATGAGCTCTGTCGATTTCTCTGCATGGCTCCGATCCTCGCTTGCAATCTTTGTTGTTCTTCTTGCAACGCTTTCACCATGCGTCGCAATGCAACGTTCTCCTGCCAATATTTCTTATTAGATTCATTCAATTCTTGCATCTAATTTTGCTTCATGCTTCGACTCATCTTTGCAGTCTGGTCAAAACCTGCTCTGATACAAAAATTGATTTGAAAATGAAGAAGAAGATTGTTCTTTGACACACTGCAAGTTTGAAAATGGGTCTTCAAAAACAGCCTGTTTGTTTTGTTGTTCCTTAAATAATGAATTAGTTTTTATGTGTAAGTTAATTATGCAGAATATAACACATAATTCATGTAAACATCAGGAATAACAACACAAATTTTGATGATAGAGTTCACCCCTCTTGGGCTACGTCTCAGGGCCTTGCTCAAAAGGCTAAGCCGCTCATATTTCAATGTTAAGAATGAGGTACATCAATTTTCTATTTACAATGTGGTTATTTCCCCTGCAAGGAAATGTTATCCTACAGAGAACTCTCATAAAATAACATGGCAACTTTCAATCACTATGTCAACTACAACAATACAAAGAATCTATTTCAATGACTCTAAACCTCAAATTAAAATGAGCAATCATGCATCAACAATTACATAATTCAATTACTTTCCTCAACTTGACTTGGAGAGACAACAGTCCATGTACTGAATTCTAAAGAATTGGCTACTGCACTTTCCAAATGGACTCTTCTAGTGTGTTCGGAGCGCACCAAAACCCCTATTTGGGCTCTTCAAACGCGCAATTTGGCTTCCGTATGACCTCGGAATGCCAACTTCAATTTGTATTCAAAAATTAGCTCACTAGCTGCTGCTCCTTCTCATGGCGCAATGGCACACACCTACTTGTTCACAAAGCTAGCCCACAAACACTACACTTCACTCTCCTCTACCTCTAAATTACTTGTTCTCCCTTTGGTGCATTGATAACCTTTTATAAGGTTTTATAACTCTAATTTTAGAGTTTGGTTGTAACAACATAGAAAATATTAGCAATATGTTATAACAACTTTACAAATTGAGCTATTTGAATTAAATAGAATTAACAACCATAAAGGATTATCCTATAGCTTTGCACCATATGAAATGTTTCTTTAAACAACACATTAACTTGGCATATGGGCGCGCTCCACAACATTTAAACATGGTATATATGAAACCCATGTCTCGACGGTATTAACTAACATGTTATATATTATACCATATGGTTATAATAATCGAAGTCTCCCCACATTTGTTGGAGTGCTAAGCCAAAGTTTTAATATGGTTGCTGAATCGTATTGACGGTGGCATATGACTTGACCGCATGGCATCCAACTATGCGTAGATGTTTTAAACCATCCCACATCAACCCTGACGGATAACAACTTCTCTGTGGTGACGTGTTGATCTTGTGGCACACATTTATTAATACTTCAGAAGTGTTGTGGCATATGACATGCAACCAAACGCTTTAATACATATCAACTTTCGCCAATCGAAGTCTAACGGTAGCTAAACTTCATGGCATATATTTGGTTAAAATATTCACCTATGGCGAACTGTCATGACTCCCCCATGCCATCGGAATTTGGCGTAACAATGGTGGTATATGGTTCGTGGAGCCTTCATGCCATGGAACCCGGTGGTGACATCTATCCATTGTGTAACATAAGACTGCAACCCCGCTATTTTCATCAAAACGTGGCATAAGTTTGAACCTTGTAACAAACCTATGGAGACTATGCGCTATGTTCCATCCTCTTTCTATGTTTAGAGGCATTGTTGGAACGTTGATACGAGATTGGCAGGGCTTTCAGGTTGGCAAGCTCCACCAACCCTTACCCCCACCATTCAAACACAATAAACTTAAATATTAAACTATGCCCATGTATTGACAAGGAACATGTGGTGGCGTGATGGTGGAGCGCTCTAGTGTTGAAACATAGGTCCACGGTTCGAATCTCCCTAGAGACCCTGCAACTCATAACAAAATTTTAATAGGCTACGAAGAGGCCACGTGGTAGCCAATCATTGGCCCACATGGCGCTTCATTATTTTCAAAATTAAAAATCAAACAACCAATCAAAAATTCAAAGATTCAACAAACCAAAAGGAGCCACTTGGCGAAATTCGAGCGCACCATGTGTCAACTAAAACCATGAGTTGATTGTTGACCTTTTAACTTTGACTACCACCTGCGTTGATTTTGACTTTTTACTTGTTGGAGGAAAACTTCAAAATGCATTTTTTTCCTCATACAAAGGCCATTTTAGAAACCAGATATACCACCAGAATCAGAGCGTCGAGCTTTTTGACTTGGCATTGATTTCACGAGAATTTGATACTGCAAAATTCTAAGCATGTTGAGAATTGTTGCTATCTTGGACCATCTTGGTCTTCAAACATTACATAGCAAACTACAACTAGACTCAATCAAGATCCATCCTAGATTAATATGTATGTCATTATCTGACAGGATCATGATTGTTTTATGTTGATGTTTATATGTATACATGTGTGTATGTATGTTGTTGTCTGATAGAGTCACCAACGATCATTCTTGTGGAGGAATGATTGCTTATGCAGGTGAATGGCATGAAGAGGTTCTTGATTTATGAGGAATCAAGTGGGAAAAGTAGTCATGACAAATACATGAGGTTAGTATCATGTGGATATGAATTGATATTGTATGATTGTATTATACCTATATTTATGTTATGACATGTAACGTTGAAGGATACATTAGCAGAATGAAAACAATGTGCTTTGCGGCATGCTAGGATGAGCATTGATGGTAGAGAGACACTGGAAGCAAGGTTGCTTGGTAGAGATAGTGTGATTTTGGATATGTGGTACTACTGTTGTGCATATGGTGTTGTGCACATGTTGGAGATGCAGTGTTGTGTACATAGGATGTTATGTACATGTTGTATATGCAATGCTATGTACATATGGTGTTGTATGCATGATTGTACACGTGGTGTTGTGGGCAGGTGGTGCTATGTACATGTTGTACATATGGTGCTACGTGTAGGTGGTGTTGTGTACATGTCGTGCATATGGTGTTATGTACATGTGGTATTGTGTGCATGTCGTACATGTTGTGTTGCAGGCATGAGGTACTATGTATGTGCATTGTGTAGTTGTGGTGTCGTGACCTATCTATTCATTGTTGTACTTTGTGTGCGTATTTGTGTTGTGTTGTACATTAGATGCAGGTGTATGTCAGGTGTAGGTGCATGGGTTGTATGTCATGTGTGGTTGTATGTGTGTGATGCACACTATGTGTATGTGTACATGGTTGAGGAGAAGGCATTGGGTGTTTGTCGGGTGTGGCAACTGGTCCAATGTGTGTATGGAAAGGACAGACATCATGGTAAAAGAAAAGGACCAATTAAAGAATAAGTATTAGTATTTTATTTCAATTTTTATTATGCATGTGATTTATTATTCTGGTCTATGATGATTACATGTGATCTATGATTCTGGTTTATGATGGTTACATGTGATTTATGATTTTGATCTATGATGGTTGTCTTTTGAGCTAACCTAATGTGATATGTTATTCATGATGATTTGATCAAAGAGTTAAGTTTGACTTGTTGTGACAGGAAGTAAACATAATTGCAAGTGTACCTTATTGATGAGCTACCAATGAGGTATGATGTGCATTTATTTCAATTTATTTTAAATCTAATGGAAGTTATGCGCTTGGTACATGAAGCGCGAAAATACTCAGTTGGGTGGTTGAAACCGATTGCAAGAATTAGCAGCAACAACAAAAGGAATTGGAACAAGCATCAGTATGTTGGTAAAGCACTTCAGGAGGGGCCATTATGGGACACTGGTACCCAATAGTGTCCATTGATTGACATGAACATGCTATGACCGGTACGATGGTTTTAAGGCAAGTACGTGCCTTGGTTTTTGGACTTTCCAATGCGAGGAAACCTTGCTAAGGGATGGATCACCCGGGATAGGGGACGTCAGGGAACTTGGAAGGTGAGTGACTGCACGCAAGGGGGTGATCGGATTGCCCGAGGGACTGTGTAACAGATAAGGGAAGGTTGGTGATTGATTTGTTTTTTTCATTAACATTTCCATATGGAATCAGATGCACGTTAGGAGTGCGCCCTGGAACAATAAGTTGGTAACTGTTCACTAAGAGGACAAGTGGCGCAGGATTATGGCACTGGACATTGGATGAGGAATTTGACTTTGAAAGTGGATTCTGGACTTCCTGGGAAGGAGGTGAATCTTAGTATTACACAGTATTTTGTCATATCTCTTGTTCACTTCCTGTGCCATATCCCGAAATGCCAAAATATTAACTATTGTGCAGCATATCTATCATGATATATAGACCAAAATGTACCTGAAGAAGCAAAGGAAAGCTTCCCTGAAATCATTATGGAGAAAGTTGCCTAAAAACCTAATTTTTGGCATCAGTGTGTTTTGCTCCACTACCTACCATGTTGATGGTAGGTTCCTCAGTTATACACTTATGTTGGACTCCTTCTGGTAGGCTTTCCAAATTGGAGGAGAAGCTTTGCTCACAAGAACCTTCGGGAACAACGAGTTGTATATTGGTTGTTGTGTATATGGTCGATCTCTCTCATTTGGGCCTCTTGATCTTATCATCATGGGATTTCCCCTTGATATGTGGACCTTCCTCCCTCTTTTTTGGATCCCTAACTCCCTATCCCTTCCTATAAATTCACCCCCTTCCATTCCCAATGGGCTGGTCATTGATTGTTGCATCCCTATGCTGAGATTATGCTTACATGCTACCCATTCTATCTTAGAGAAGGAGTGTTTGAAGAGTCTTTTCTTGGACTTGTAAATCCACCCAAAGGAAGGCTCCAACATCAAGGCATAGGTTGTATGCTTCCCTTTTTAGTTTCTTAATATATACATATGATGTTCACTTTCCGTAATTGTGTGAATATTCATGTGATTAGCTTAATGTTCCTCGATTTGTTAAGTAGTTTATTCTTGATGTATGTTTTATATGCTCTCGTGTCTTGCATAATACTTTGATCTTCCTTTCAGGTTTCCATACGTGAAGAAAAACTTAGGAGCGAGGCCTGGAATGAAATATTCAAAGCCATCTCTGAGGATTGAGCGATTAGCATAAGAACGAGGTAAGTTCCTCCTTCTTACTACATTTTTCAAGAATAAGCTAGGAAAGTTTGTATTAGATTGTTCAGTTTGTTTCTAGACCCAATCATTAGGCTAGATAGATCGCCTCTGTCTGAAGAGGGGATTTGCCTTCACAACAAAATGGCGACTCCACTGGGGAAGTTATAGCCTGTTCATCCTACTTTCTCAATTGATCTCTTGATCTGTTTGACCAACCATCATCTTTAGTTAGTTTGAGTTGATATTGGTCTGCACAATCACTGGTTACTATCTTCGAGTGCTCAATCTAGAAGAATTTGTGAAATTCTTTTTATTTTTTGTTTTTTCCTCAACCAACGCGTTTTACAATCTACCAGTCGCGCTGCTAGCGCGCTTTCTCTTAAAACAGTCGCGCTTATCCCGTATTTAGCCTTAATAGTTGCGTTGACCCCTGATATTGGAAAAATATAGGGTTTCTTTGTCAAACCCGAGTGTGTCTGAGCCCCTGATATCCTCTTTTGTCCTTTATGACTAGTTTTTTTGTTGATGTTTTGATTTATTACCTCGTTTTATTAGAAAATTCTTACTTTTTTGAACTTTCAAGTGTATGAGTGCAATTTGATTGATTTTAGGGTTTATAGGACGATTGGTTGCCTCTTGTCGCTTGTGACTGTCTTTGAGTCTCTAGTTTGTTGAATGATTAGGTCTGTTTATCTAGTAAAATCGCTTGAAACATTGACTTGCATTGATTTCGGTTTGTCTTGTGCAAAGTTGTTTTTCATGTGTATTAGTTATCTTGCATTTGAAATCCATGTTTGTCGTTTATCAAACATAGATTACATCGTTTGGTTTGCAAACTGAAATGAACATAGTTGATTATCTATTTGAAAGAGAGTGAAAGACATTTTCATTGAGTGCTTTGAATTTGGTGTTATTTTGATTGATGCCTTGTTGCATTTAGGAGTATTTTGGATAAAAATCTTCGTTTTGCTTTAGTTGAAACTTAGTTGCATATAGACATCTAAAAATCAAAGAGAATCATATAATTAAAAGTGAATCTTAGTGAAGTGAAGATCATTTTTTGCTTTCAATAGGTTTCATATTCATTAGTGAAAGTGAAGTTTAGTTTTTCTCTTGCATTTTGCATTTGGAAAAAGTTAGTGGAGACATATTGTTTGATTGCATTAATTTCTTGTACTCTTCCCTTGTTAGCATAGAATTCATTGAAATGAAAGGTTTCCTTTTTCTCATATAGTTGCATACTAAGATTCAGGTGACATCATTTGAGCCCAAAATTGAAACCTAATTCAAGAAAAACTTTAAAATTTATTGAATTAACCTAAGGAGCATTTGGAACTTAACACAAAAATTTAGAGGTCTAGGATAGAGATGTGTTCCGACGTCTATAAACCTAGTATGATAAGTATATTGGAACGCTCTCACCGAACGAATATGCATTAGACAACGCTAACATGGACTTTTGCTCCCCGTACCATCAAATATATATTGAGAGACACCATTAGGTTGTTATCCTTTAGCCACATGTAATCGAGTCAACCGCCTTGTAAGCGTGATACACAGAACACAACATTCGAGGAGATCAGTCAACATACGTTAAGTCCTCGGTTTCGGCTAAGGTGTATATAACAATTCACGGATAATTGGTAAACCCTCTTGCCTAGTACACCCTTTTTTTATTTATTTCTTGTTTTAAGTTCTAAAATTTAGCTGCCCACGATAATATGACTTACCCATGCAGTTATCCTTGGCCTCAAATTGCCTAATTAATAGTAAATTTTAAATTGTAGACTCAAATCAACAACCCCTTTTATTGTTTTTGAGAAAAGGTCATCGTGGTTGAACCACAAGGTTCACCTCATCTGACATTAAAGGGTCGTCACAAGGATTTCATTGTGATTTTTCACAGCCACTTGAAGCCCAAGGTCTTGAACTTGGAATTATCCCAAGTATCCAACCCCTTGCTTCTTGTTCTCCACCTCGAGACTCATCATCATCTTAGGAATCTGATCCAGAAACACCTGAGAATCCACAAATATTTGTTTTATTCCCTCTGAATCCACTTTTTGATCCATTGGTTATATCTCCTCAACAACCTTATAGTCCATATGACAATCCTAGTATGCCTTTGGAGTTATCTCCATGACCATCTCGGATTCCTCCTCGCCAAATGTTTCCACCCATGGCTTTAGAAGGTGAGTTTTCAGCCTCTTCTCAAGGTCCTCCAGAAGTCTCAGCTACCCATACTCCTACTTTTGATAATGATTCTAAATATGACTTTCCACCTAAAGGTTATCCATATGTTGGAAGTGTTACACCTCCAACACCCCCTGAAAGCAGTGAGCCTTTGTTTCCAATCGGTTATACATCTTTAGCTCAATTAGTTTCAGGTACTCCAAGTGTGTCTTCACTTTATCACAATGCCATTTGGTAATCGGGTGTCATGCCTATGTTTGTTCCATTTGTTTCAAACGTGACCTCCCAAATTCTTGTACCAACTGCAATTTCATCAGTTCATGTACAACTGACAGTCACGATTGGGGAAATTAATCTCTCTATAAGTTCCCAAGGTCCTCCATTAAGTGGACAATATGTGCCACCACCTATCCCACCGCATGGGGGGAAACAACCACCTCTACCTTATATACCTCATGTTTCAGGTGGACCTTATGTGAGTGCACTGCAAACTCACACTACCAGAGCTAGTCACAATGTTGGAAGTGTACTTTATCCTATTGGATCATCAATTCCATATGGATCAGGCCAAATTTCGTATCAACAACCTCTTTCAGCTCAAATACCCTACTAGCAACCGTACCCTCTGTATGGCTCTAACCAACCTCAAAATCCACCCTTTACTCAACAGGAAGACCCCCAAATGCAGCCTGGTTCAAAACCCTCATTTGGGGCATCTAGTCAAATTGAAGTTGGAACTTATCAGTACCAATCTGGAACTCAAAAAATTCCACAAGGAACTTACCAACAATAGTAGCCTTATGTATAGCAACAACCTTTTGTTCAACAAGGACCTTATGCACAACAAGGGCCTTACCAACAACCGTTGCAACAAGGAAAACCCTTGCAGCAGTAAAACGAACCTTTATATCAACAAGGTCAACCCTTACAGCCACAAGGTCAACCCCTACAACAACAGGGCCAACAATTGCAACAACAACCTTATAATCCATATGTTGCACAAACTTTCTATCCACCATATGGTTCTCAACGGCCTATGGCAAGTCAGAATCAACCTTACCCTGGTCAAAACCCACCTTTGTGGGGGTAGAATCCACCTTTGTAAGGTCAAAATACCCCTCATTGGGGGCAATATCAAGCTCCTTATAGTCAAAATCTGCCACTTTGGGGGCAGAACCGATACCAGCAAGGATGGAATCTGCAAGTTGGGCCTTATCAAAGGCCTCCCATGCCTTTCAACCCACAATTTCCATTTCTAGCAATGTTGGAATTGTCGGATGTGTCAAGGCTCACTAATGATCCAATACTTCATTTGCCTTATTGGCCTATGGTTCCCTCTAAGATTCCTGACGATTGTCCAAAATTCAATGGAAAGTCTAGAGAAGACCCCTAGGCCCACGTTATGACTTACCATTTACGGTGTTCATCCAATTCCTGGGTTGAAGACTTTGTTCATCTATGCCTTTTACAGCGAACCTTGATGGGTGCTATCGCGAAATGGTACATCGAGTTACCTCGAGGTGCCTATCAAGATTCAATTCTTTAGCAATGGCCTTCTTTACTCACTTCTAGTTACAAGTTCATTATGAAACTAGTACCCATCTACTTACGTCTCTAAAACATAATACTGCTACCCACATCTCTGATCATATACATGAATGGATACGTCGGCGTCGCCTTATCAATTTTGATATACCTGATGAGTTGTTAACTGAATGGTTTACCAAATTGTCAACAAAATTGTTGCGGACATATCAATTGGAGGTTGTGTGACTGAAGATCAAGCCATTGGCCGTGCAGATTTGGTGTATTCCCAATCTGGCACGTTATATGATCTCTTACCTGATGCTCCGAGACCATCTATGGATCTAGCATATTCTAAACCTCCAGACGTACCACTTGTTGATGGTATTATTGGATCAGTGTCTCAAACTTCCAATAAATCTTCTTCGAAGCAAAAAAATCTATTTTGAACACTGTGTCCAAATCTCCTTCGAAACCCGCTTCAAATCCTGGTAAAACCTCTGAGGTTAATGTCGTTCAGTGTACCATGGAAAACAAAGCCTCTAAAGGTAAAAAGAAGGGTAAATGAAAATAAAATTTTGATACCCCAAAACAGGATCCTCCAAAGTCATCTGTTGATGATGCATCAAAACGTAAGCCCAAATATCCTTGCCTCATTTGTGAGAAATATCACTATACCAAGCATTTTCCCCGTCGTGCGGAAGTTAGTCATTTGTTAAAAGGAACTCAAGGGACATTGATTACATTGAAAGAACCTTTCCCATCACAATAGATCCAATTGGTAGAACAACCGCAATCTTCTACATCTTTAGGTTCTCAAGTTTACATGAGTGGAATACTGCCTATTTCCGTTGCCACCCAGTCAAAAGACTATCAAACTCCTCACAAGCAGACTGTGGAGAAAGAAGTCACTGATACGTCTTATATTTCTACTCCACCCAATTTTGGTCCTCTTCATATTGAGAGACCTAGTAACTCCATTATTTGACCACCTCCCAAAGGTGTTCTTCGGAAGTCATCTTACAATTCAAATGCGCGAGCTACCCAACATTACAATATTGTTGAAGATTTGGCTCAAGCGCCTTCAAGGATGTCTGCCTTGGAAGTTCTTCAAACTTGTCCAACGCATCAGAAAGCGTTACTATCCACTATAGGAGGAATTGACCATACAAATTTGAATTTGATCACTTTTGACCTAGAAAATCATGTTCCTCGTCTTACCCATCAAATTTGCTTTTTAGTCCAAGTCATTATTACAGGAAAGACGATTCATCAGACTATGATAGACGAGGGTGCTTCCACCTGCATCATGTTTGTTTCATGCTGGAAAACCATAGGCTCTCCGCCTCTCAACCAATCTTCGAACACCTTAGAAGCCTTTGATGGCATAGGATCTCGTCCTTACAGTATTCTCACAATTTTTCCCATCACAATGGAATGGAAAACTATCGAATTAGAAGTAGAAGTTGTGGATGTGAATTTGAATTAGAACCTTATTCTTGGACAAAGTTGGACTCATGATATGTTTTGTTTGGTTTCTTCTTTGTTCTACGTGATCCGTTTTCCTCATGAAGGGAAAGTAGTCACCGTTGATCAATTGGCCTTTTTCTCTTCCAGTTCTTCGAATGGAAACGTGCCATATGTGGGAAATACCGACATTCCTTATGAGAGCGTTGGGGTAGGTCTTTTTAAAGACTCTGCTGTTATGGGAACTTTTACCCTCCCACCTCCTCATGTCGCTTCCGTCAACATGATCTCTACTTCTTACAATCCTTAGATCGTTCCATCTCCTCATCAGGTTGATTCTTTTGGCAATGTTATGCCACTCAGCCCCGCAAAACAAGCTTACCAAGTTGTTATTTTGGCTTCAACGGCCGCTTATGAAATTCATTATACTCTTAGTATGCATCTAGACACGTATTCACAGTCTCCTTGGCTTGGTTCTTGGGATTCTTCAGATCTCTTGAACGAGATATTTCCCACTAACGAGAGTATCATCAAGGTTATGTCTCTCGAGGAAACTCCCTGGAATGATGCTCATCATCGTTCCTCGTTTCTTCCAAGTCTTGGCGAGATTTCATCGTGTTTGGATACCTTTGTTTCCCGTATGCTTATCCATCCACTTCAAACACCCATATTGGTGTAAGAAGTTTTGTCTAAGGGAAACATGGGGAACATCACTGCTACCTTGCCCATTGACATTTCGATTGAACCTAAAATTGTCAAAATCTTTCAACTAGAGGCATCTTTTTCTTGCCATGAGATTGAAATTTTCTTGCCTTCTCTCATGAGATCTTCTCACTGAGTCTTAACCGTTCGTCCATTATCGCAATGGGGTATTCACCCTATGACTCGTAATCCTCACTCACCTGGGGGGCATGGGGGAATTGTCCTTTATGTGTGTTATTCCACTTTTTGGCCGAGTCAATGCTTACACGTCATGTCAACAGTGAAACTTCGGTTTTCTTCTCTGTTGATCAATTACCTGAGTCCGCAAATGGGCTCTATTTGAAAAAATTTACACGTTTTCCATGTAAATAATTATGTACATTAATGTGTTTTCATTAGTGTGCAGTGTTATTTTGGTGTGTTAGTTTTCTTTTGCAAACCTCTTCCTCTACTTACCTCGTGCTCTACTTGGTTCGTAGATGTCATCTAACCATTACGTCGGTTTTGTTGATGGTTCTTGTTGTAGTACACAAAATCTATCTTCCGCCACATAGGCAATATATGACCCTAATGATGAGTTAGTAAATTTGCAAGGTATATGCTTAGGCAAATGACTAATAACATTGTCGAATATAGTGCGATCATTGAACTTTTGTGAGAAGTTATCACTCTTGGCATTAGAGAGTTAATCGTAAAACTTGATTTACAACTCATTGTACTACAACTTAATGGACAATATTCAATTAGAAACCCTCAAATTTTGAGAATGTATTTGCGAGTTCGTTTATTGGAATGAGAATTTAATTTTATTACTTACCATCACATTCCAAGACGCATGAACACATTAACAGATGCATTGGCTAATTACAAAACTTGTAAATCATAGAACATCACACATCAGATATGGTAAACAGTGAAACATGTGTGTGTGTGTGTGTGTGTGTGTGTGTGTGTGTGTGTGTGTGTGTGTGTGTGTGTGCGTGTGTGTGTGTGTGTGTGTGGTGGTGTGTGTGTGTGTGTGTGTATAGCAAGTGTGTGCAAAAGCGTTTGCTAAATCAAAATAACAAAATTTGTGTTCCAAGACACATGGCTTTATAAGCCTACATACTGCAGAAAGTAAACTAGAAGTTGGCTATTCGCCCACATGATGCTCATGATAGCACGAAACAACCCTAATGACTCAGCCTAACAGTTGACGCAGTCTGGTGGATACCCCTACTGTGTGCCTTTGATAGCATAATGGAACCTCATTGATCAAGACATACTTTGGAATCCCCCTGGTTAAGCTTTCAAAGTTGCTCTCTACCTCGACGATGGGATCTGCTCCCTCTATATATGGAGGAGCATCCTCGATTGGGTGCCACTCGCCTAGCTATTGGAGAAACCCTTGGAGGTCTATCTAGTCCAACATTTGCACAACATTATAAGTAAAACCTCAATACACATATAAAAAAATGATAAAAACTTCAAAAAACTTCAAATATAGTTTTTTTACCTGAATCAGTCCATCGTTCCCCTGGAGGGAGTGGAATATTTGGATCTCCTCAGAAATCCATCCCTACATACGCCCAATCATCGACCTTGATTAGTTGTTGATGTAGCCATCCGAAGAATGCTAGAGGGAATGACATTTGTTGACTGCCCCCATGTCATGGCATAAACTCTCCCCATCTGAGCAAACGTGGATCTCTGGGTGTTGGTGGATCCACTTCTAGCCACTGATAAGGGAATAATGGCACACATTCTAGGATGAAAGTCACCATAATAGATCTGAAACCAAATTGTTTTAGATTTCCCCTCTTGCACTTGGTTAATTGGCACTTCATGCATGCCAATAAGCCTTCACACCATTTGAATACTGTGGGATTTAGGCATTCGATCGCATACTAGAAATGAGACTTTGACGCCTCATGTAATGCTTGCACCCCAGTTATTCGGGCCATAATGTGTAGGATGGTTCACAGTGGGAGATTGGCAATGGTTTTTATGTCAATATTCTTGTTGTTCCCCTTTTTAGCTCCCAGAAAATGCCTCACAATGAGCATATACTTGCTCTCTCCTCCAGAACGTGGTCCATATAACTGCACTTGTTGTCCCTTTCTGGACAACCCAGTAATGAAGTAGATGTCAGCAACCTCTATCTCAAGCTCTTGATCCCTGAACATGAACAATTGGCGATCTACATCCCACCAATTGATTAAGTGTTGTAATAACTCGGG
Organism: Pinus taeda; assembly: GCA_000404065.3. NCBI lineage: Eukaryota > Viridiplantae > Streptophyta > Pinopsida > Pinales > Pinaceae > Pinus > Pinus taeda. The sequence continues at coordinate 47,812 of APFE030775834.1, forward strand.
TTGTGTTATGATTCTGGGAATCATGAAGAATTTGAGAAATCCACATGCTCGAAAGGCATCGATACAGTCTTCATCCTACATAGCCTAATGGTCTTGAGCTTCATGACTCCTCTCCTTCCATTCGATCACCATTTTGGATTGGTTTTCTTACAAAACATCAACAAACCAAAATTTCATGAGCATCTATGGAGAGAAAAATCAAGATTAACTATGTTTCATGGAAGATTTCACTTCAAATCTTTTACCTCGGCACTAGCGTGTCTGTTAAGGAATTTTTTCGCACTGCCAGCGCAAGTGCCTAACTGGCCTTAGGGTGAGCAACACGAGTCCGATGGGTGAAACCCACGATGGTCAGCCACGACATAAATTTTCTGAAAATATTCCTCACGGCCTATCTTATGGATGAAAATGTATAAAATGACTACCAAAATGAAGACAAAGGAAAAATCTATTACCTGAAACAAGCAGCTCGACAAATGGTGTCCAGGATTACTCGTGCTCGTTGCCTCAAAATTGAGGTAAAATGAGATTAAAATGTTCTCACAATTGCAAATTGGTAAAATGGTAAAAATGACCTACTTTTTGCCCTATTTATAGTTTTTAAATAATATTTTTACCAAATTAGGGCATATTTCACTCTTTTTTTAATATTTTTCCTCAAAATTGGTAATGTATGTTTCCTTGTGCAACAACAGGTCATATGTTCTTGGTAATGGTGATTTACTTTGACTGATTTAATGAATTTTATTTTATCACTTTTTCGGACTCGTAAAAAATAAATGAAAAAGCAACCCCCTGGAGTCATCTTTAAGCTTTTTTCTGACTCTCGAAAAATGAAAATATTGTCGAGTACTTATCGTTTAGAACTCTTAAAAGTAAATGAAATGATGTGTACTCAATACGCTTAACCCTTTTCCGGACTGAGATAGACTATTGTATGAAAAAGGAATACCTTAGTCGAACATGGCTAAGAGGTTCTCTTGAACATTGTTTTCTACCTTTTTGAGTTCAAGAAACGATTTACGAAAGGGACCTTTGGAGTTTTCTTTTTTGCTTCTTTTTCAAAACTTCTAAACATGAAAAAGTTGTCGAGTTTCACCTCCATCGAACTCGTAAAACGTAAACGATGTAGGGCTTGTCATTATGAGGAGACTGAGTTCCTCCTTCCTAGGGCTTGTAAAACTTACTAGGATGGATTCATCTGAAGGGTGAACTTATATGGAAAGCATATTTTATCCCCTTTAAGCTTGTGATAAAAAATATATGGGGTACTCGCCAAAAATGGTGGGGAACAAGTAAAAGTGTTCATCTCTTGTATCTTGTAAAGGCAGCATGTAGCTCTTGAACATGACACTCATGTGTTACTCATCTCAGGTCTGGGATATCCTCACTTCGTCACTTGTCTTCCTAAGTTTGGGAAATCCATTTTGCCTCTCATCTAATTATACCACTTCGTCATCATGACCTCTGATCCTATGTTGAGTCAAATGCTGCCAAATTCCAGAGTTGTGTCGTTGATATGTTCAAGAGAAGTCCTATCTGCAGTTCTTTACCATCTATACATTTTCTGACTTTATGTCACAGTCCTGAATGTTACTTGCTCTACTACGTTCCTTTTATTTCATGTCGATGATGTGGGATTCATTATGACCCTCCTTCAACGGATCACTTCCTGTTGACTTCAGCTCATTATCCAAGAAGATGATTTAGAAACTCCCTTCCAGTACCTTAGAGCTTGCATGCCTTAATATCAAGTTCTTCGCATTCGATCACAGGTTTACATCATTGACCTTCGATCGAATGACTTCATGGGTGTTCGACTTCAATTCCATTATTCACATTCGTGGATTGTGTTGATTGTACCTTGAGATCCATTGTCATTATTGGTGGTTTCTCTCGTGCCTGTTAACGGTTTACATCATTGACCAGTAATCAGGTGGTTTTCTGTAATGTTCGATTTCGACACATTTATTCACATGTTAGAATTCGTACATTGATTGGGTCGAGATGGAGCACAAGGCCCTGGATTTTGTCTGATAGAATCCAAGTTGCATGGATTTATGAGTCATTCATGATTATACACATGTTTTCTCTAGACGGATGGATGCGACCATACCGTGGGTCCATTTTCATGATTCTTTCTATTTGGATGGCTACGACCATACCGAGCATCTTTGCACGTGGTCCCTTTTATATAGATGGTTGCATCCATACCATGGATTTATGTATTATTAAATTCATATTCCTATATTATTCAGCATGATCATCAGAGCTATCAGATATGTATGTGTATATGCTTTATTTGCAAGTCTCCTGACGGTGTTGTTCTCATCCTTGCACTAACTTGTAAAGCATCTCAGCCATCACTCCCTATTATGCCTTCATGCTTTAGGGGGCATCTATTACATAATATTTTAACATGTCTCTTGTTCACTTCCTGTGCCATATGTTGAAGTGCCAAAACATTGACTTCTATGCAACATATCCATCATGATATATAGACCAAAACCTCCCCGAATAATCAAAGGAAAGTCGCCATGAAATCATTCTAGAGAAAGTTTCCTAAAAACCTAATTTTTTGCATCAACGTGTTTTGCTCCACTGCCTACCCAGGCTGATGGTAGGTTCCTCAGTTATACACTCATGCTGTCAGTGCGGGTTTTCATAGGAAAACTCGCGTTGAACTCCTTTTGGCATGCTTTCCCAAACTGGAGGAGAAGCTTCACTCACTAAAACCTTCAAGAACAACGAGTTGGATATTGGTTATTGTTGATATGGTTGAACTCTCTCATTTGCACCTCTTTATCTTATCATCATGGCCTTTCCTCTTGATATGTGGACCTTCCTCTCTCTTTTGTGGATCCCTAACTCCCTCTCCCTTCTTATAAATTCACCCCTTTCCATTCCCAAATGGTTGGTCATTGATTGTTGCATCCCTATGCTAAGATTATGCTTACATGCTACCCATTCTAGCTTTGGAGAAGAAGTGCTTGAAGATTCTTTGCTTGGACTTGGAAATCTACCCAAAGGAAGGCTCCAACATCAAGGCATAAGTTGTATGCTTCCATTTTTTGTTTCTTAATATATACCTCTGATGTTCACTTTCCATAATTGTGTAAATATTCATGTGATTAGCTTAATGTTCCTTGATTTTTTAAGTAGTTTATGCTTGATGTTTTTTTTTATATATGCTCTCTTGTCTTGCGTAGTACTTTGATCTTCCTTGCAGGTTTTAGACATGAAGAACAACTTAGGAGCGAGGTCAGGAGCAAAAGATTCAAAGCCATCTCTGAGGATCAAGTGATTAGCATTAGAACAAGGTAAGTTCCTCCTTCTTACTGCATTTGCCAAGCATAAGCTACGAAAGTGTGTATTAGATTGTTCAGTTTGTTGCTAGACCCACTCATTGGGCTAGAGGGATCGCCTCTGTCCACAGAGGGGATTTGCCTTCACAACACCTGGTACTACTTTTCAGGGTGGAGGTGTGAGCCTCGTGATTCCCTTGTTGATTGATATGAGCATCATATCCTTCTATTTGTTGGTTGAGAAAATGTGTATGTGTGTATATGTGGCCAATATTATAAATATCTTAATGATTTATGTTATAAAGCTCCAGTAAACAGTATGATTGTCATGTTTCAGTAGTGGTCATTGTAAATACTACAACGAGTTGTGTTATAAAGCTCCATGGTCAATATGTTTTGTTTTAAACAATCTTGTTGGTTATAGGTGTCATTGAACATTGAGGACGGTGTTCCCCCAAGGGGGACGGTTCTATAACAACCTTGGTTAAAAATCCATGTAAAAAAAAAATATAAGACCACGTTCAAGGGACACTTATTCCAGGCTTAATGTTGGGCAAGACATCCTAGTGTGGGTGTTCATTTCATTTTATTATGACTAAAAGAAATTGGCAAAGGCAGTGGCAAAGGCTTTGGAAAGGCAAAATAACATATTTGGCACATTTATTTATGAAAATAATGGAAATTAGGAGAAAAGGAAGGTGAAAGGTCACAAGTTGCATGTGAGGAGGGAAACGAAGGAAAATAATGGAAAATGAAGAGAGTAGAGGCCTCATTGATAAAAACACTTATGAGGATTAGTGGGCAGGCCTGACCATTGTAACCTTTTTCCAGTTCAATTTTGGAGTTCTTTCATTATTCTCTCTCTCTCTCTCTCTCTCACTCTTGGACACTTAGAGTTTTCTTGGAGCACTTTGGCATTGGATCAAGAAAGGAAAAGAAGGCAAGAGGAAGGAAGAAATAAACAAGGAAGAACAGGATCAAGCAGCTACAACAAGATTCTTTGCAGGTATTTATTTGCATGTGTGATTTCCTTGCTAGATTTGGCATGCATGGTGTTGCATGTGGTTCTTTGCTTTCATGGAATGGGTTTCGCTAGGTGTGACAGTGTTTTCAACCTAGCCTTGCCATTTCTAGATAGCCATGGTGTGATGGGGTTCTTATGTTTTGGTTGAGTTGGATTGCCAAATGGATTCAAAGCTGAGTGACGTGGATCTCCTTAAGAAAGAACACATGACCTACTGATCCTTGGATCAAACAATGGATTGTGATAAAGCCACTGGCCTAGTGACCCCTGAACTAGACTATGGGTTGTGGTAAAGCCATATTTTGTGTTGCTACAGGTGGGCCTAGGAATCCTCGACCAGTGAATGGCATTATATACGGTAATGCCTAGAGGTGGGTGCTCTCTATCTATCCTAGTAATCCCAAGATGGGATATACGGTAAATCCTGGAGAGTGGGTCTCAGTTTAGGGCCTAGTGATTCGATGTGGATTGCAGTAAAACCTAAGAGATTAGGAGACAGGAAAATTCCTCACGGTGTAGGTGGAGAAATCCAGTGGCATCCATGCTTGTTTTGGCCTAGTGATCTAGTGGAGATCATGGTAAAGCCTGTTATTACATGCTTTTTATGTTGGGCTAGTGATCTGGGTTGGATTATGATAAATCCCAGTTCCTATTGATGAGGGTGAGGTGGTTTAGCCTCGGGATGCCCTGGTTTGTTCTTTTGGTTTGAGTCCCACATTCATGCTTGGAATATGGCACAGGGGTGAATGGCTGAAGAGAGATTTGGCTTAGCCATTCTATGGTCAGGTGGAACGTGGTAGCCGCATACCAGGTTGGCTTTTGCATTCATTAATAAAGGGGTTCTTTCCTTGATATCTTATGTATAAATGTATTGGTTTATATGTGGATCTTATGGTTGATGTATCCTTGATATTTCTATTGTTATTATGCTTGTTATAAGCATGTATTATGATAATGATGATGTATGGATCTCCTCATTTTTGATTTGTAAATGAATGAATAATGTATCTACGGCCTAATAGATGATAATGTAGTTAATGGTATAAGGGAACAATGCTTCTTAGCAATTCTTATATAAATATGAGACCCCTATGCTTAAATATGTTATTTATAGCTGCAAACTACATATTTTTGATATGTTTGACAAAATTCCTGTCATGGCTAGTAGGGTCCTGTTAGTGCCTAAATCTACCTCAGGTTGAGAAAGGTAGGATCTAGGATAACATCAAACCATGCTTAACCTAGTAGCTAGCCCTACCAGGTCGGGAGAGGGCTCTCTCCTTGTCAATATCAGCAAAATATGATCAATGAGGCTTGAGAGGACTGATGTGAATACTGATCTTAGGCTAGGTATGTGTTTAGAAGAGTTTGATTGAATTTGATGATGTTTTGTTGGCTCAAAAGTGAAAGGTAGATTTGGGTCCGGGGAATGAGGCTCAGTTTTGCCAAGATCTCTATGGGGTGAGGTAGGAAAATGTTTTGGTACTTCAAATTGAGTGAGATGGAGAGCTTTTAGACTGATGAAGAGTTGAAGAGGGCATGAAAGTCTCAAGGATCCTCTTCAAACAGCTGAAAACATAAATAACTAAACAAAACCCTAGGTAGAGCACTACAAATCAATGAATTCTACCTTTATCCTTATTTCATTTAGTTTAGATGAATAGAAAGAGATAATGGGATACATAAAACACATGTAAGCTTGCAATTATAGAAGGAAACACAATACCAAATCAAGTTTCCACAAGAATCCCCTAAAGTGCTGCAAAACCCTGGTATATTCCTTTGCCAAACTACTGAAATGAGTATACAATAAAACTCCAAGCTTTCCCAAAAGTCCAACCCTTGCTAATGACTGAAAAAACTAGTAGATATAGGTAATAAAAAACTCATCCTAGCCTTTAGGGGTCGAGCTCATAAGTTTGGGAGTTGTTCCAACAAAGTCTAAACTGAGAACTAAAAAGTAGGCAGTGGAATAGCTTGCCTCTAAAAACTAGGGAACTGATTCATTCAGTTGCAAACTACCTTTTCATGGATGAATCTACCTCTATGAGTGAAAATTTAGAATATTTACATCAAAATCCATCAAGCCACATTAAATTACATCATGATTTTGACTATTAGAAAGAGAAAAGTCAAATTCTGAGGAAACTAGGCGAAAAACAGAGTTTTTTGGCCAAAATGAGCAAATTTCATCCTATGCGTCGTGCTGATTTCCCTATGCATAACGCCTTTTTGCAGCTGATTTTAGAGGCCTTACCATGCACCAAATTTGCTCCAATTGGGCTTGTTGGAAAGGTTTGTCTGTATACTTTCCAGAACAAGTAGAATTTCTAAATTTGGCCTCCATTTTCCCTTCCAAAACTGAGTTCTCCCAACACTGCTTCTTGTGTGTCCAAAAATGGGCAGAAAGGTCATTTTTGAGGTGTTTTTGACCTTTTTGGAAGCTCAAAACCTATCAAAATTTCTTGACCATGTGAAGGCATTCATATTTATCCATGAAAAATCCAAAAATGCTGAGTTTTCCTCAAAAGGAGGTCTCTAGCAAAAGCGCGCGCCAAGTGTCGCAGCGCATCAGGCAGAAAAACATGTATTTTAGGCAAAAAATTCAAAATTTGCAAAAAGTGTCCCAAATTTCTTGAAATTTGGGCTGAGCTTCCTTCATCAAGTGTTGTGTTGGGCTAAGGAAGCCTCATCCAAGATCTGGAGTCTATCTTTCTCTTTTCGCTTCCTCAATGCTTTCTTCAACTTGGCCTTCAAAATCTTGATTCTTGCTTTACACACCTTGTTTCTCGCCAAGTAGTGGTAGGCCATGTGCCTCAACATATTTTTATCTCTATTGGCCTTCTCTAGCATCTTTTCCAAGTGCATATTCTCAAGCCAAGATTCATGATCAGCATCAATTTCTTGTTCAAGTGGTGTTAGCTTGATTTTCCTCCTCTTGGCAACTTGCCGATTTTCTCATATGTTTTGTAGCTCTATGATGGTTTGTTGATCCTCTAGATGTTTGTTTCTTTGATCCAAATATTTGATTATCCATTTAGCTCTTTCCAGGTTGAGAGACAAATCATGAATGTCCTCTTGCTACTCCCGAATAATCTCTCTAAGCTTTGAGCTTTATGAGCCCAAATCGGTGTCATCGTCCTGAATAAGAATGAAATCTATCTCTTGTCCTCTTGAAGGCCCCTCATGATGTAATGGTTGTTACCCTTGTCCTATACATGCTCTGCTAATGGAGGAAATGATACCCCTTCCACCCCAGGTGGAGATAGTACACGTTTTGCTGCTGTAAACAACCTTCTAGCGCCCTTTTGGTATGTGACAAACACTGGCACACTAGTGGTTTGTGTCTCATGAATCTCCTGTTGATGTGAAGGTCCTCTTGCCTCATGAAAAACTGCTGGGGGTACTTGAGGACCTGTAAAGACCTCATGTGAAATGAAATCCTCCCAGGAGATGTTCAGTAAACCAAGCTGATGCAAGACCACAATTTTGATTGGTGCAAAATGATATATGTTGTTATACTGCTACTGAGGAGCCTTCTTGTGCACTAAGGTTGTCATCTGCTCAATGTTCTGGAAAATAAAATAGGGGAGATTCATCATTCTCACCCTAGTGAAGTGCATCAACAATCTGATGTGGTAGGCATATAGGCGAGAAAATCTGCCCTCACAGCTGAAATATTTAATTATGAGTTTCATTAAGGGAGCATATGTGTCTTGTAGATACCGGAAAGGAAAAACTCTACTGACATGTCTCTGAAAACCAACCTTGATGTAAGGCTCATAATGCTCTCTGTCTATCAGCTGCCTCTTATTCCACGGTTCACCTACATTTGGAATGCCAGTTGCTTGAGAAAGTCTCAGGTGTCAAGGTGAATGTCACACCTGCCAAAGTGACTTGGCCATTATGAAGATGGAGCACAAACAATCTGGCCAGCTCATGGTGGTACTTGGCTCTCTCTACCATCTCACAGAATTGATAACAAGATTGGTGTTGAAAGCATGTACAGTAAGAGGAGAGGCCAACAGCTCGGCAAGTGAAGTAGGCTCCTCCGAGTTATGTTTTCCACCCTTGTGAGGTCTCCTTGGTGCATGCATTCCTCTAGAAGAATCACTGACTATCTCCTCATTTCTGTCATAGGAAGAATCTGACTCCATGTTTGCCAATTTTTAAGTTTTCTTGGATGAGTATGAAGAGATTTTATGGTGTCTTTAGGTTTTTTGCTGCCAAAGATATGGATGTATGAAGGACTGTGGAGGGAATCTGTATGAGGGGTTTGGGAATGTTGCTGACAGGTTTTTAGGGAATAGAAGGGTTTAAGGAACAATATTTAGGCTTTGGGATAGCAATTAGGGTTTGGGAATATTTGACTAGGGTTTGGGATAGTGGGATTAGGGATTTAGTATTAGTAGTTTATGGATATGGGGATTAGGGAGTGGGTGAATAAGAATGAAAAATGAGGGAGAAAGTGAAGTGAGGTAGGAGGGAATGAGGGAATGAAAATGCTAAGGAGTGGAAATTAGTAGCAAAATATGCAAAGTTTAAACCCTATACAATTGCTTTTGCAACCAACAATACAAGTAGGTAGGATTTCAATTTTTTTTATTAAATCACCATAAACACCAAGACAAATTCATCTATTGGTGATGAGGGCACATTAACTTACTTGTACAATTGAGGATTTAGCAAATTTGAAATTTTGGAAGAGGCTGTGAGTGAAATCGGCCTTGTAGCCCTGTGTGTCGTGCCCTCTCAATGCGTCGCGCCTGTTTGAACTTTACACTGATGAACACTGCCCAATGCACCGCGCCAGATGAATGCGTCGCGCCCATGCCCTAGTGCGCCGCGCCACTAAGAATGCCAAACTTGTTGTGATTTTTGCCTCCGTTGCTTCAACGTGACTTTTTCAATTTCTCACTCTTTCTCTCTTGGACACAAATGAGCTTTTTAAACATGAACAATAATTTATATACATATAGTTTTGATTTTTCATTTACAAAACCCATTCTTCTAATGTTTGACTTTGCTTTTAAAACTCTGTTTTTGGGCAGTTTACTTTATTTTTGCCTTTGATGGACTGAATGCTTTGAATTTTTGTTCCTTTTATAAGTGGTGAACTTGCAGAGGCTTGGCAAGGTGACCAGGGCTGCCTCTGAAGTTATTACATATGGAAAAAAATGAAATTACATCAAATTTGTACATGAAAACATAAAAACTCTGTTTTTCCTCAAAATAGGGTTTTAAGGAAAAATCAATCACTGAGCATGTGATTATGGAAATTATTGTTGTTGATACTTTATTTGACCTCCTCATGCGCCTGCTGGCCTTTATGGAGCATTTACAAGACTTTATTGATGAAACCCTAGACCTAATGAGACCTAAAACCCTAAAAATGACTTTTGCAGATTTAAAGACAAAAAAATGACTGCAGATGATCTAGATGAATGAAAATGGACCAACAGGTTAAAAACATGAGGGAAAATGTATAATATGCCCCTACCATCAGATGATCCATGATCCTAATGGAATGCAGTTGATCGGATGAGACTCCTAATATGCAATGCAACAAGAGAATTTGATCACTGATGGAGGGATGAAGATACCGACACTAACAGGTCCAGTAAAGGGCTTGTTCAAGTAATTGAATTTGTATCATCATTCCCTTGTTATCTTTCTATTCTAAAGGGGTCATTTAATTATGGTCAGTGACCTGGGGTTTAGCCCTGAAAAAGTGGCTCAAATCCCAAGGACACTAGCACAACACTAAGCAAAATAGTCCCTGGATGCTGGCATGCCATGTTGTGGGAGGGTCTAGAGCCTTATGGATGTAGGCATGCCCATATCATGAGAGAGGTCGTGGGTTAATTGGTCTAAACACTTAGTGGGGCCCAGGGGCTGGTTAACGAAAAGGTTGGGATGGTTCTTGGGAGTCTTGCAGCTGATGTGGAAGGTATGTATGTTGTGTTTCCATTGATTCCACTTCCTTAAGGTCACATAGGAGGTTGAATCCCATCATAGTAGCCTCTCATCACATGTTTACCCTAGTTGGCTAGTTACTTGGGTAGATGTCGGAGGAGGGTGTTACAGAAAAAGTCTCTACACCCTCTCATGAGGAACGATGCACCCGATTCCAAGTACCACACACTCCCCAACATTGTGTTGGTTATCCATGCCATGAGGATAAAATTAAGCTCAAAGTTTGAAGTTAAGGCTTCACCTACTACTCCTCCTGGTGTCTTCTTACTTGCCTTATTGTGTGGAAACTTCGTGGCATAATGCCCGAATTCATGATAATGGAAGCTTTTAATTTTGGATAAATCTTTATTCTTGCCCCCTTGATTGGATTTTGGTTTGGATTGAGATTTCTTCCCTTTACACTTTTTTGCCTTTCTAACCAATGTAAAATTTTCTTCATCCTCACCCTTGGATGAAGTCCCATCTTTGGTATTTCACCTTATTTCCTCCTATATCAAATTAGACCATAAGCGCTCTTAATTCAGTGGTTTCTCCCTCCCATTCACCGACACTTGATAACTATGTCAGCTCTTAGGAAGGCCCAAAAGGGCTAGGCTTACCAAGTCTTCTTCAGGGACATTAACGTCGACCCCGCTAAGTTCATCACAACGTTGTGTGAACTTGCTTAAATATTGTGGAATAGTGTCATTGTTCAACATCTTGATACTTCAACGTTTATACTTGAGCACCAAATTCCTATGGTTACTATTACTCTTGAACAATTTTGTCAGGGGCTTTCCACAATGCGAATGAAGTTTCTTTTTCATGGATATTTGAGACAATGTGATCCCATACTCCATCCAATATTATTCTCCTCATCTTGGCTACATATTTCTTCCACTAAGCAAGGTTATGGGCATCAAATGCTTATGGTTTTGCAACATCTGACTTGATGTATTCTAGCAATCCATTATCATCCAATATCGTCTCCATGTAATCCTTCCATGTAATAAAATTAGAGGTTCCTTCCAAGGCATTCTCTAGCCTTAGTCCATTCACGACCATCTTCTCAACTCTCAAGAAATCTTGTTGCACTTAACTCCAAAATTGAACCTCCTAAGGACAACTTTGAATTCCTACTCTAATGTGAATCCTACTCTAATGTGAATCCTACTCTGACGCCATGTAGAAATAACGATGTATATTTGCAGCTGCTCATGAATTTTTAATCACAATCACAAGACACAAACCTACTCTACTACTCTTCGGAAATTAATTCACACTCTAGAACAAAAAATTTAAACATGCAATAAGAAATAACACACATGCAAAAAGTCTTTTTCCCAGGGACAACAAACTGCTAAAAACCCCAATGCCTACTTGCATTAAATCAGAAAAATAGAGACGTATTATATTTGTTTTGCTCAACTGAGAACAACTTGCAAGTGCATAACCTATCTCTCTGCCCACTGAAAGGCTCTGACCCAGACTTAGTCAAATTTTTTCTCTGCTTGAGCTCATATTTCCTTGCTCTATTCCTTGACAAATTAAGCCCCTATTATTTATGAAATTATTCAAATCGATTGTGCAATTCCTTTAGGTTTATCATTTGACTGCATGCAACACTTGTATACTCAAGACTAATCTACAACTGATGTTACACTACCTTGGAATCTCCACCAAGCCCGGGGAACTTGTAATGCCCCACTTAATCTTATCATGCAAATTTTATTAATGTTTACATTACCTGAAAATATTGAGAAATATTGGTGAATACCTTCATTTGGGAAACTATAAATTTATTTACTAATATAAAATTTATTATTGTTATTATTCAAATTCCCAACTTGTCTTCTCAGATTGAATCTTGGGTAGGATATGGTCTCCTTCCATTATTCCAAATTTTATATATATTCATCTCACATTCCCCAATGTACTCTCACATTTACTTGGGAGAAGACATGGTCCTCTCCAACTAATTATCAATATACATATTCATCTCACATTCCCCAATGTACTCTCACATTTACTTGGGAGAAGGCATGGTCCTCTCCAAGTAATTATCAATATATATATTCATCTCACATTCCCCAATGTACTCTCAGATTTATTTGGGAGAAGAGAAATCAACTGTAAGGATGAAGGACAAATTAATAACATTAATGAGAGGTGGTTGAGGTGGAGAAGAGAGGAAGGGCATAAAAGGGGAAGGAGGAAGGGAGAAAGGGAGATGTGGAGTCTTGCTTTTAATTTTGGGTTGGTTGTGATTTTAGGTTGGCTATGATTTTGGAGACCTAGGGAACCTGTGGACATTTCTTGGGTTATTGAGAGGAGGGACGTATTGTTTATCTTGGTCTAGATTATTCACCTTGGACACACTACATCTGGTTGGACTTGGGCTCAGAGGGCTAGGGAACCTATGGAGGTTTCCTGGGCTAGAAATTATTTCCTAGTTGGTTGGGAGGTAAATCCAGTCGGTAGTCAAGAGGATCGTTTCAGCAGGAGCAGCAGCTCAAGGGCATCTCCACCGGGCCATCAGTACAGGTATTCCTCTATGCATATATTACTCATGTAAGTTATGGAAATGAAATGTTCACTATTAAAGTTATAGGGATTAGAATGTAAATGGTGAACTATCATTGTTTAAATGACTTGTAAGAAAATAAATTATTGCCTCTTATTTCATTAATTCCTTGAGAATATAGATATGTTTGAAGACCCTAGGATGGGGCCTTACACGTGGTATTAGAGCTTTGGTTCAAAATCTGGACCCAAAACCCACTAAACCCAAATTCCACTATAAGAGCTTGTAACCCTCATAAGGACTCATAATCCTAATATATAGGTTCTTCAAATTTGCCATCCAAAACCCAACTTGCACCCATTTTCATATCTTAAATCGCCTCATTGTAAGCCCAATTTCTGGACTTGAGAGGGTTTATGGTACTGGAGTAACGACAATGGGAACAACGGAGACGCGGCTGCATTGCAGTTTTCGCAAATCTGCCGACCCAAAAGCGAATTTTCGCAACGACTACTCATTAAATTCGGGGGCCGTTTAGGCGCACTCGTAGCCCATAAAATCCAAGGCTCCGTTCAACCCCTTTTATCTTCAATCATTTAAAGGCCTCTTTGGTCTACCTAGGTGCGTTTCTGAAATTCTTGTCGAGTGAGTGAGTAGATCTATCCTTGTTTCAGCGAAATCTGTTGTGGTTTGAGGTTTTCTTGGCTTTTGCCTTTTCATTGTTTATTTCCTTGGATTCGAACTTGAGAGCTCCCGAATATAATGGCCCAGTAGAGCTGGAACCACGAGGAGATCGGGTGCCAAGTCCCGGAAGGGCTCATGCACTATGCCAACAACTGTGGCTTCTTCGGAAGTCCGACCACCATGAGCCTCTGCTCCAAGTGTTACCGCGAATTTGTGCTGCTCAACTCCCCCAAATCATCCTTCGATAAGCCGCAGTAGCGGTAGCCGATGCAGGGCGAGGTTTCTATCCCGAGACCTGACATTGCTTCTGAGGAGATTCAGTCCGAATACCTGGTCATCGACGGGGTCTGTGTGTGTGCCCCTTAGATGAATTTACGAATTTGGTTTTGATGAAATGCAGTCATGACGGTTCAATGGGAACAAAACACAATACCCCCACTGTGATTGGGGTCCCGAAGTTTAAAATTTTGGGGTTTTGCACGGGAATCGATCTTGTGACTGCCTATTGGCAAATGATTCTTTTTGTACAAAACCCCATTCATGAATACAACAAAAATGCCTTGAATGCTTCTACTTACATGGCAGGTAGATGTCATTTTCCTTCCTCTATCAGTTGTTGTGTTCTTCTTGTTTTATTTAACCAACAATGGTGATTTTGGGGTTTATGTGCTCCAACCAGAGCTATTTTATTGAGGGGTTTCGCCATTCATTATGGAGAATCTCCAAAATCTTCCATTCACTGACACAGAACCTGCCCCAATACGAGTTATTGCTTTTATTCCTTATATGGGTTAGAGGGATTTGACATATTAAGGTATGATCCATATTCTTGAATAGGCCTTCAAGGATGAAATAGACACAGTACACACAGTAGAGCCCAAGTGATTCAAGTAACATGTTGAACAATGGATCATGTAGCAACCAAAGATAGGATAAACACAAAATGCTTCCACCTTAAAGCCTGCAGTACTGTATAGTTCTTAATGGAAGGAATCCTCAACAAGGGATTTGCCACTTCGTTTTTAGTAATCTGGCAAGGAAGAAGGCATCGCAAAGGCAACAGGAAGGGGCCCACAAAATGTACACGGGCACTTCTAAGTGGTACGGCAAGTAAATTCAGGATAAAGAACTAACTTCTGTGGTAGGAGATGAGATGGTGTCTGTCAAGGCAAAATGTCATGCCACTCATTGGAATTAGTTAATATAGCTAATTTGAGATATTACAGTCAACTGTTGGTATATGTATGTGAGATCAAGGTGTAGTTTAGATATTATCAGTGTTTTTGAATCTGCATACTGCTTTTGGTTGGTTCTAACTACGATCTGCTTCTGGATCACAGTGACATGTTTAAAACAATATCTAGATTGGCTTAATTGTAACCTCTAAGCAGAAAGATGGAGAGGTAAGAGGTCGATTCCCTTGGGGTCTTTATTACAACAGTGTATTAAAAGTTGGGAATCATATGCAGGAGATAACACTATTCCAACTGGGTTCTCTAATGTGCCCATTATGATGTATTTATTCTAGGAGTTTAGTAATATGAAAATATACCTTTCAGTTTGTTGAAATACAATTTATATCAGTGGAACAAACTATTTTCTGAATGTTACTTATTGGTGGGCTTGAGGTACAGTAATGTAAATGTGCCATTGAGCATTGATACATAAACAAATAAACTAAAATACACCTGTAGCAGTACATTAACAAAGTGTTTGATCTTGCACTGAAAAGCATTTAAGATTCAGAAAAATCAGTGGCCATAGTGGGGTAGGGCATTTCCTAATTGGGATCTTACAAACAATTGCTAGTGTAGAGACAAGTCAAAGCTTATCGCCTAATTTCAAGTACGTCCAAGGATTTTGTGATCATACAAAGCCCTAACCTCAACATTTCCCTTCCCATTTTAAGTACTTGTTCATTTTGGTTATTTCATTTTTTTTTTTGCTTTTTCCCCATAACTGTCTGTTGCAGTATTATTTGGTTACTTTTCTTCTATAAAATGCCATTATTTTTCCATATTTATAGTTCAATGCATTCAAGTGTCAATGCATTTACGTGTCCCACATGTCAATGCAACTACGTTAAAATCCCTTTTCTTTTGAGAGGAGAAGATTGATGGACACTGAATATAGCAGAGGTGTTTTATAGAAGAATTTGAAGTTTAATTTCAACCATGGTGTTCTCTTTGGGAAATAGGCCTGTAAGCCTATTTGCACCAATGAATTTCTCAAACATTCAAGGGTATCCAAATCCATTCCCTGTTGGAACTAAATGGAGAGATAGCATCTTCCAAATTGTAATGGTCATGATTATTCAGTTAAGCTGCATCTCAAATCTTCATTGAAATTGCTGAGCTTTTGATATTTTCCATGGGGATGCCTTGATGACAATATTTGCGCAACTTTGGAAGATGATGCTGAAGAGTGGCATGAAATGAGATTGCATACAGGGGAGATATTTTCATGAAAATATTTCCCATGAGCATATCTAGATAAAAATATTGCACTAACTTTGGAAGATAATGCTGAAGAGTGGTATGAAAATATTTGCTGCAAGGATGTCTTTATAAATATATTTTGCACCAACTTAGGAAGATAATTCTACAGAGTGGTATGAACTGAGATTGCATATAGGAGAGATGTCTTTGTTTACTAATTTGATCAAAGCATTCAAAGACTACTGGGATCTTGTTATGAAAGAGGTGTGTATAGGCAACTGCCCTATGATTGCCATGTCCTCCTCCTTTTTAGAAGATTCTTCAGAAGATGATAATGATTGATGAAGAATTCTCAAACTTTGTGCAAGATCCCAATGCTATCCAAGATTGGGTATGTGATGTTGGTCATATGCCAGAGGATGATGTTGCCATGTGTGTGAACACACGATGTAGATTTTCTGATGTTAAAAAAAAATATGAAGGGTGGTTGGGCCATGAAGATGGTAATGTTGAACGCAATTCTCTTCTTGTTTTTCTAATGAAGTATATGACACTGTAGAGTGTTGAGATTGCAACAAGATGATGGAGCTTAGTGGAAAGAAGTCGCCTTCACTAAGTGGGCCCGTAGGCTATTTTTGGTGCAAGTCTACTTTTAGACTATGTCTATTTTTAGACATATGGATCATGGTCTATGAGTTGCAGGATGCTATTTGTGGATGATTGGCCAAGTTGGTAAAATAGATGGACTTCTATTTTTAGACATATGGGCGGAGTCTATTTTTAGATTGCCAGGCTAAAAATAGAATAGTCGAATATTATTAAATTTTAATAATATTTGGACTATAAACATTATCTTATTCTCTTGGAGCACTTCAGTTCGAGCTACAGATGTGGCACATGCAACTGCCAGAAGGAAATACGTGGTTCCTATGGGTTAACTTGAGCTATTGCATGGAGGACTTCAGTTAAGACTTCAGTGATTGAGTTCTGTGGAGTTGGATCAGGAGTTGATGGAGTTATGTTCAGTTTGACTCAGTTGAACTAGTTGTAGTTAGTCTAACTAGCAAATAGACTAATGTTGAGTGATGTGAATTAGTTATTAATTAATTCACTAATTATTAACTCATAAAGCAACTAAATAATACATCAGTTAACTCAGTGCATGGACAGTTCAGTGGAGACAGGTGTTAGCGATAAGTGAAAGGGCAAGACAGCTGTCAGTTGTGACTATAGTTGTGCATGTGATTTGCACAATCAGTGGGATTGAGTTGCCAATGAGGATTGTGTAGTGTTACACAAGGTAAACACGTGAATGTATCAGCCATTATCATCCATTCTCTATGCAGGATTGCGCAGTGGAGGCAGGAAAGCAGCAGAGGTGATTTGAGCCAGTGATTGATTCAGATCTGAGCTGTATTATGTGTAACAGGTGGAGATAGTACTAAGTACTTGTGAGGAGTATTGTACTATGTATTGTTAGATGATATCAATCAATATAATATATAGATAGTTGTGAGGTTTTCAGCGTTATGCTTTCCCCGGGTACATACTGTGTTGATATGTGCGATTGATGCTTCAATGTGCGCATGTGTATGTTTCTGAATACTGCTAAATTGATGATCAACGTACATGAGATTATGTATTATGCATGCATTCCACAATAGTGTATAATCAGGATAATCTTGGTTGAATAAGTGTCATATTATTCATAGAATCTCTACATGGTATCGGAGCTGGTTGATTTGTAGAAGAGATTTCTACAGGATATCAAAGCGAGGATTGATCATCAGATCT
>APFE030775845.1:1394-15434 GCA_000404065.3 Pinus taeda
ATAACACATTTTTGAGTGTTCTTAAATATAAGGTGACTTATGCAATAAATATAAAAAAATGTTTTATTTGTTTACTATACCTCTCACTTATTTGTATTTTTATTAATTTACCATACCTCTTTTACAAATATGGTATTTGGCCCATAGGATTAACTTAAATAAAACCTCTTTCTGAGCCTACATAAATAGAATGAGGGTTATGGACTAAATATAAAAAGAGGTTTTATTTATTTACCATATGTCTAGTTTATTTATATTTTTATTGATTTACCATACCTTTTGAGTAAGTATAAAAGGACATTTTATTTATTTACCATATCTCCACTTTACTTATATTTTTATTTGTTTACACCCTTGCATGTATATAAGGTGACTTATGGAGTAAATATAAAAAATGTTTTATTTATTTAGCATAGCTCTCATTTATTTATATTTTTATTAATTTACCATACATCTTTTATAAATATCTTATTTGGCCCATAGGATTCACTTAAATAAAACCTATTCTTGAAATTAGGGCAAATGGAAGGTTGTAACTCCTAATTTCAAGGGCTAAATTTACCTTTTTTACCCTCTCCCTTAAAATAAGGTGGGCTATGTGAGGTGATTTGTAAAATGTACTATGATACAAAATATTCACCCACTAAAAATTTAAAACCCCTTAATTTTGACAAAGGCGAACATTCGCCCCTAAAATTTTCCATGGAAAAAACAAGCTGGTAGTCCCAATTTTGGAATTCAGGGGAAAATCTCTGTGTATATGTGTTTTATGTGTTATGCTCTTGCATTGTCTAGTTTCTGTTCTTAGATTTGTCTGCAAGTAATTTTTCTACGGGGTTAAAACCTACAATGTACCACTTGTCCAACATTTCCTTCAACTACAACTTTAACTAGACCAACTCAGGTGTTCTCATCTTGTAAGTTTCTTTTGATGTTGGTTCTCATCTTGTAAGTTTCTTTTGATGTTGGAGCTTCCCCTGGCACCAACTAAATAGAAAAGTATACCTCCATGTGAGGTGGAGACTCTGTAATGTCCTTAAGAAATACATTCTGAAATTGCTGCAAAAATTGGTACCTACTTAAGACATTTGCATCCTCAACCTCTTTACGCTTGTCAGTATAAATGTGTACTACAAACATCACACAACCCTTTCAGCAAGTGCACTTAGCCTTCATAGCGGTAATCATCCTCACCAGTGTAGGCTTCTTATTTTGTTGTAAAGTCCTCTTTTCCTCACTATCATCCACACACTCAATGGCCTTGTCGAAGAAACCCACCTTGGTTATTTAACGGTATAGCCAATTCATACCCAAAAGCATACTATATGATCCCAACGGAAATACATTCAGATGTGTTGGTCGAGGAATACCATTTAGCACAAATACACAAGCTTTTAACTAATTGTGTACTCATTGATTTGTACATATAGCCAACTGTACCAAACGAGATTTGCATGGACTTATTTTCTCAAACCACATTTATCCACCAGGTTAGGATTAATATAATTATAGTTAGACCGAGGACTAGTTAAAATAGAAACAACTTGATCACAAAGCTTAGTGTCCATCTCAATGATCAATGCTTGATGATAT
Organism: Pinus taeda; assembly: GCA_000404065.3. Lineage (NCBI taxonomy): Eukaryota > Viridiplantae > Streptophyta > Pinopsida > Pinales > Pinaceae > Pinus > Pinus taeda. The sequence goes on from APFE030775845.1 coordinate 2,988, forward strand.
GCCTTCCCATTGTCCAAAACTCCATAGATTTGAGGAATGTTATAACCAACATCATCAACTATATGCGCCTCCAGAACACTGTAGATCTATGGTCTACCACCACTCTAATACTATGTAAAATCCCTCTTATGATGATCCTTACCACATATCCAACACTGCAATGGTTCCCTATCATCACCTCTAGCTTGCTTCTATCCATGTCGCTTCTGGGTCATATTGAACCTCTTGTAAGGAACTTTATTTTCTTTTTCGGTTGCATCTTGAGGTATTCCTCTCTTTGGTGGCCATTTTCCTTTATCTTTCTCATTTCTTTTCAAGTCATGGTTAGGCTCAACTTTGCACTTCGACTGCTCATAAAAATTCTTCAACTTTCGGATGGCCTCTTTCAATGATCTAAGCTCATCGAACTCAATTTGGTCTCTGTATGCTACTACCAGCCCACAGATGAATATTTGAACCTTGGCCTTCTCCTCCCTAAGGTAAGGCACATATCTCAACAGATCCAAAAATATGCTAGTATACTCATGATATTTCATAGAACCAATCCGCAACTCATAAAACTCCTTAGCTCTGTCATCATAGTACCTATTAGACAAATACTTCTTCTTGAATAGTCTTTCAAATGCATGCAAGTTAAATCCTCCTCATGCATACCTCTGACATTATTCATGTCTTCCCAGCAAATATCCTCTTTACCTTTGAGACTGAAAGTGGCTATATTTTCATTCATGTTTTTTGAATAATCATGCAATCAGAATAATTTATTCATACCCAAAAACCATGCCTCTCTATGTTGTGATTTCTTGATATCTCACTAGAAGAAAAAAAGACATTGGTGAGGGACAAAAAATGTTGCCATAAGCTCATTGGTGACAGTCAAAAGGGTATTTGTCACCAAGAAATGAATGTCACCATAGGTGGGGTTGCCAAACATATATGTGTTGTATTGACATTCAAAGTCTGTCACCAATAATGATTTATAATGACAAATAGTGATCGTCACCATTTCATGTGAGAAATGGTGATGGACAATAGCCTCCATCACCAAAAACTGAACGTCACCATAGGTGGAATCTCCAAAAGTATAGGTGTTGTAGTGACATTCAAAGTCTATCACCAATAATGATTTATAATGGCGGATAACAATCATCACCATTTCATATGAGAAATGGTGATAGACCATAGCCTCCATCACCAAAAACTAAACGTCACCAAAGGTGGCATCACCAAAAGTATAGGTGTTATGGTGAAATTCAAGGTCCATCTGAATATTGATTATAATGATGGATAGTGACCATCACCATTTCATATGAACAACGACGATTTATTGTGATGGATCTTTCATGGCTGTCACTATTGGTGCATATATATGGTGACGTTCGATGACATTCATCAAAAGCCACATTGCCAGAATTATAGGTGTTGTGGTGATATTCAAGGTCCGTCACGAATAATGACTATAATGATGGACAATGACCATTGCCATTTCATATCAGCGACAACAATTTATGGTTACGAACCTTTGAGTGTCGTCACTATTGATGCATACATGGTGGTGTTCGTTGATCGTCACCATTTCATATTTTGGTGAGGCTCGAAAAATGTCACCAAAGCTCATTGGTGATGGTCAAAAGAGCCTCCATCACCAAAAATTGATCTTCACCATTCCATATGGATGTCAGGCCACGATGGAATCGAACCACCAACCTCCTCCTTGTAAAGTAGATGCTCTTCCATTGAGATAGCACCCTTTAAAGAATTAGACTTTTAAAAATTAGACCTGGAAACTTCATAAATTGTAAATGCTACAACTTTCAATAAATTAAAGTCTTTGTAATATTTTACTAGACAACCAAAGCAACATCGAAGCTGCAGGTCCCTACCTAATGTTATGGAAATTATAAAAAGCGGGTGGAGGGGAAAATAATTATGTATAAGAGAATCAATATGTTCAGTTGAATACTCAATTAGAAGTGAAACTCTGAAGACATTTATAATCTATAAATTACCTATAACTAGAAAATGCACTAAATATTTCAAATGAAATGTGCTAAATGGATATCATATGGAAGAAGAAGATTGATGAAGACAGATGCAATATGTTGTAGATTGAGTGAAAGAAAAATCTCAATGTTGTTTTTGTTGGGTATTTAGATATTAAACTTCTTTGCAAATGTAACAAGGATATCCAGAAACGATGAATGACATATATATATATATATATATCCCCTCTACATAAACCAACATGCAATTTGGATTTTGACAAGTCTGCTCTCAAAACATGACAACAACCAACAAATAAAACAAATTGACTTGGATAGGAAGCAATAACTTCACCTTCATTCTTGAGCTACTTCTATTTATTTGAATTTGACTTGCGACATTCTTTATCTAAAAAGGAATCGAAATCATCACTAGTATTAAATTCATTCAACACGAACTTTGGATATCCCACTGATATCTCAGTTTTTGTTGCCATGCCTAAAAACCATGGATTTTCGTGTTGATAATAGAATAAGATGTGTACCTGCTACTGAAGAACACATTCCTTATTAACCATTTTTACATGACAGAAACCAAAGAGACAACACAATATTAACATACACAAAATCCCCTACCGCAATATAATCATAACTTAGCAAAGAAGTCTAAAAGATGTTCTTAATTAATTAACTTTGTATTTGGAAATATTGTTTATTTAGATTTTAAAAAGACTATGTTGTACAACACTTCTGTCTAATTATCTGGGAAATTATATCATAGCATATGTCACACAGTAGCAATCTATAGTACCTAAAGTAGAGAGACAAATTTTCTCAACAAAATAGATTAGAAAATAGCTTTGAAAACTATAATTTTGTCATCATGCATGTTGTGCAGGCTATGCAAGTAGCCATTATTTAAGAATGGTTGATGTTTCATCCCTAATAGTTATTGTGACAACAACAATAAGCTAATCAATATAGCATATAATTATGTATTCTAGTGTGTAAGATTATAGCGACAACAAGGTAAAAATACCAACACTTGAAAGGATATGTCAAATAAATAAGAATTTTTTAGCTTACATATAAATAGAAAGGTATAAAATCATGTTTACCAACAGAAAGAGATTAATAGATATGGGATATATTGTAGTCAAAGTAGCGATACTTTTGTAAAGGTAATTTAATTTTCAAGGCTAAAAAATGATGTCTACCTATAATAGCACAAAACCAGCTCCATCCCAAAAAAGAACGTAGGAGCTCTTGTCTATCCAATCAACATATCTAGAAAAAGCATCTACTCCAATAGCCAAAACATTTTTAAATCCATTACCTACCATTTTTCCAAGAATACTAACCATAAGTAAATGAATTATACAAAAAAAAATGGATTTGTCAACAATCAGAATAGACAAAACATCTCACCTTTTAGGAAACATGTAATTGTTACAAGGCCTGACACAAAGCCATTACAAGAAGTCATAATGTCAAAATCCAAGGATTTTATACAACACACCTCACTTTGTAACTGCTATCAAAATTGCATTTTTTGCTAATATAGAATCATGAGTATGAATAATTAATGCAAAACTTTACAAAAAAATATCGAAAATATACACGTAGTAAATTGTATTTGTTAAAATTATACAAATTGACACAAAAAGTATCAATTAATATGGTTAAGGGGAAAAAGGGTTATGTCCTAAAGACATAGGTTATTAGCATGAAAAAACTTAATCCTAGCAACAACATGAAATCCAAAAAAATTGGAACTTTTTAGAGTTGAAAACAAAATATTTTATAGAACCTTGGTTTGATCCCATTTAAAGACTGGAAAAAATATATATTTCCATAAAATCAACACATGCACAATCATTAATATCAATTACTTTTCATTTGTATGTCATGAGGCAATCCACTTTGTGGTGGCTACGGCATGCAATTTTCATTCAAACCCAATAGGAATGTAGTTGCAGAAATATGTTCATATACTAACATAATTATCATTATAGATGGAATAATTTGTGGTACAATCTTATTAGATATGTGAGAAGAAAATACTACTAACAGAGAATTCGCAATTTAAAAAAAAAATAATACGCACATGCATACAAGAACAATTTTTTAAAACACCAAATCATGCAAGTGATTGCAAAATGTATCCCAATGAGAAACTCTCACAGTGAAGTTTTTTGATTAAGTCTGTGTAAATGCATTTGAAATTGGTTTCTACCTTGCATAGGTAACAAATGTAGCCTCAGTCATAAGGCCACAACATTGAAGGAAGCTCATTTGTTGAAAATTCAAAACATTAAACCTAACTATTGATTGAAGTGTGGTTTATTGACCATGGAATATGTGGCTTAGAGGACCATCAAAGTTTGCTGAATGATTAAAATAGAATGTTCTTAACTGTGATATTTCATATGTTGTGTCAGTTAGTCTAGTTAGTCATATGTAAAATATTCTCACTTTCATGTCTTGGTTATGGTCTGTTTCTAGTTTTCATGTGTTCTAACCTCCATCTAGTATCAATTGTTTCAACCATTTGTAAGTTTTTTTCTTTATGGAATATGCAAAGAGGTTTTCAATACCTTTGCAAATCAAATAGGGCATGTTTAGATCACCATATATAAATTTCTATAAATTTTATAGAATTTTATATATGGTGATATATACATGCCCTATTTGATCTGCAAAGTTATTGAAAACCTCTTTGGATATGCCGACACGTGGCAACTCTTAGCTATGAGGGTTTCACTGTCCAAGCAAAAATTTAACTTTAAAAAAGGGAACAACAAGGTCTCCTTAGGGAATGAAAAACAATTACAGGCTTCTTTTCTATACGTCTTATAGGTTATTTCCTTAATGATTTTTTGATCGGATTTTGAACTGATGTGAGACTCAACTCAAACAAATTCATGAATATGTGGCTAGATGGTAAATACAGGTATGGTCCAAAAGGATAAAGGATGTTGATAGTGATGTTGTTATAAAAAGGTATGTTCAACCACTCAAAAGCGAGCTAATAAAATAAGGAAAATAGGGATGCTTAGCATGTGGAAAATAAGAATTCTTTACATATATTAAGCAAGGCACTATAAACTAATTGCACGGAATAACATACTAAAATATGATAGAATGATCATCTTTGAATCATAGATTTGCAAACAGGAGGCACAAGTTCATTTAGAAAGAAGAAGGATTTTCACAAGGCAATACAAACTATTTGTGAGAAGCAATAGATTAAACTAAGAGAACACTCATATGTTTTAAGTCGGAAATTTTCACAACACACGTAGATCAATTTTCTTCTCTTCTTCCTACCTTTATTCACTATAACTTACATGTCATACCCTTCAGAATCCCAATTTCAAGAATTAAGTGAAATGATCCCAAGAAAATTGATGATGGACTTGAAGTTTAGGGTATGTTTATGTGGTTCATAGTCCTTGTATAATGGTAGTTGTTACGTCTAAGGAATATTTGTACCATGTAGATCGTCCCAAAGGAGTCGCTTCCTATTGGATGGAAAAAAAGTTGCTACTAACGACAAGAATATAGAAGAGGACTTCGCTCACTTCATTCCAAATGCATATTTTTCGAGAAACAAGAAGAACAACCCCTCTTTGACCATAGACCTATAATAGCATGCAGAATAAATGATAGCCTGTCACATGGATTTAGCCTCAAAGAGTAACCCCTGTTGAATGGTATCAAGGGAAAGAGACAACAATTCAATGATGAATACTACTTGTTGAAAGTCCTCCAAGGTTCAGAGCTTGCTCCAAAATCTAGGGATGAGAGGCAAATGAAAAACCACAAGGCTGGAGAAGACCCCCACCATCCCATTTCCTTGAAGTGAATCAATAACATGAAGAAACTTAGGTCCCCATCTCTATGAGGGTTTAGTTTATATATTTTATTTCTATTGTTTCAATAGCATAGGATTTAGTGGCTAGGAGCCAAACTATATTCAACACTGCCATGTATTGCTTCTATTATATTTAGTGGCCAACGACCCAACTATGCTTAGTATTATTTTCCTTTGACCATATTACGAGACAATGGACAAGGGCCCAACATTGGTGCTCTAAAACTTTGTCTAACTTGGCTCGATGGGCTGATTTGGTACCAAATAAGCCCAACTTAGCCAAGAATATGCATCATGACCCCATATAGAATCCATGAAAAATTCATTATTAAATTAAAAAAACAAAAAAAAGCAAAGCATTAAACTGAGAAAATTTCTATAAATAGATCTCCCACCCCTCTATTTGTCTCACACCTTTCTCACATAGAATTTGTGAGCATTTTGAATTTTGAAGCAAAGATGAAATCTTGAAGAGCAATGTGAAGACAATCCACCTCTCTCAAGAAATTGCATTCCCATGGAATGTGACTTTGTAAGTCGCACACAACTAAAGAAACACTTGAATTGTAACTATTGGAAGGTGTAGTTACAAATATTTGCAAGATATAATCATTACTCTTTTGTTCATCTGTTGTCATGTATCCCAAAGGCTTTTCCAAAATCTTCATGAATGGGCTATTGCGTTTAATGTTGTCATCCAAGGAAGACTTTTTACTGTTATCTACAGCACCTGCACTAGCTAAAGTTGTATCTTTAGAATCACAGACATGTGAAGTTCCTCCCATTGAACGAGTTTTCTGGGCATCTATTATCATTTGAAGTTTGTATTGCAGCATATGGTCAGGTATGAGAAATAATGCAGTCACCCACTTAGGAACTGAAAATTTTTCCCCTATAACGTTATTTGGCATAAAAAAATCAATAAGTCCAATGTATACCAACAAGTCCATTCTTGGATCCTATATCTCTAGCATTGATATCTTCACTCAAAACTGATTCCAAAATATGAGAAATTGTTAATAAAGGACTAGTTCCTTTTTCAGATCGATCGACCTTACAAAGCTTTAGTTTTGAATAAGAATGGAAACAACTCTCAAAAGGTTTTAGCCTTTGTTTCAATTGCAAAAAGTCACAATCAAATTAGTCATGGAAAAATCTATAACATCTGTACTTTGCAACATATTCATACATATAGTTAAGATATCCTCAATGGGAAGATTTTATAGAGGCTTCTCCTCATAAGAAATATCTCTTCCTTTTTTGATTGGATTTTTTTTGGGAGCCTTAGAATTACCTAGTGACAAGGCAGGATCTTGCGCAAGTTCATCACCTTCTTGCGTTGGCTCCTCAGGATGGCTAAAGAACCACTCCATATGAAACTCAACACTATTTGTTTCAACACTCCTCATTGCTTCCTCTTCCCTGGGCCTTGGAAATCCCATTTCAACAATCATAGAAATGGAAGCTTCATCAGGTGGATGACGTCTAAATCGTTGACTTGTGTTTCTAGGAATACTATTTCTTCTTCTTTTAACATCACCTATGGTAGTGTATACATGGGTAATAATGGAAACAACAAAGGTAATCAAATATGGACTACAATGACAAAACATTAGATTGCTCCGGATAGGTAGAAAAACATCGAGAACTTGATCTTGTAGAGCATGGAAAAAAGCCTTTGGATCCCATGGAACAATGACAAAGCCTCCAACAAATGGTTTCACTAACTATGATGCAAAGGGCACAATTGACAACGAAGAATAATTCACAAGGTACTCCAAAAGCCCGCAATAGATTTGTAATTCCTCTAACAACCAAGGTACATGCTCTTGCTTGTCATTTTCTATTTCCATTTCTTGTTGTGACATAAATGGTACAATCCACTCAGAATGACCTGCTGCTTCAAAAGTAGTCAAAAGAATTTTAATTTCACCATGAGCATAGAAATAATTCACCACTACTCTATTGCACATTTCCTTATGGTTGTCATATATAACTATTAACATATCATCCATAACTTTCCTAGGGTACTGACACTTTGAAGCAAGTGATGACTCAAACTTAGATGAGCTGCAGTTCTCATCCACATCAAGAATATCATGAATTATTTTTACAAGAGTAGCCACCACACTTCAAGCTTCAAGCATGCTATGGTGCTATCCAAGCCTCCCAAATCCCTAAAGGAGGTTGCAACAGGAATCTATCCATGACCTCTATGTTAAGAACAATGGTGAGTGGTAGTCCCTTTACGACATATGTGGAGAGTAATGGGATGAAGTGGTTTCATGATATCTCATGTTGATGGCCTGTATTTCATTAATCTGTCATTGTCCATGCTAGTGACACCCTATATCTAGTCTCTTCATTCCTTTGATGTTTGAGAGGTGGAGTTATCAACCAAGTAGGCCTTGAAGGTCCTTATAGGGCATATTTTCTATTAGTAATTACAACTTGCATTATTGGGCGAAGAATATATGGTTTGGGTTTTAAAATAAATGTCACAAGTGACATGATAGAGTCCCTATAGAAGTAGTGCAATCTCCCTAGTATATTGTATTAGATGGGGCACTTGAAACATGAAGTTCTATTTCGTCTCCACCTCCTAGAAGGAGGAGCGTTGACAAATATTTTCCTCTTAGGAAATCTAATGATACATATCTTGACACTTAAATGGTGGGAGCATGATCTTAGTTGATGATGAGAATCTCGAGTCCATGGTATTAGTGCCTTCATAGTAGTTCGAAAAACAATTAATTGTTAAGTTGCAAGAAATGTTTAGCTGAAAATGCTAGCTTAGATCTAAGACATTGTGAGGGAGAAAAATAGGTGATTAGAATGTACTACCATTAGATTTACTCCTTGATTGATTCATTGTTCTATGCCTTGGGGGGCAGAATTCAGGGGAACCTATAAATTAGAGAGTCAATAAATGGAGATAATGGCGGAATGAAGAAAAAAAGTGGCCTCAAAGGTTCAATATTTCCTTTGACCAGAATGACCCAAGGAGACCAGATCTTTATAGGAAAGCAATGAGGAGCTAGATATGGATCTCTCTCTTGACTCAAGGTAGAGTCTCAAAGGGTCCAAAATATAGCCTCTACAGTGAATTATTTTGTTGGTTTTTCCCTAGTATTATAAATAAGTTAGAGTTTCTTCTATTTTCTCCTTGAAGCATTTTATGAAAAATTGCAAATTGGTTCCAATATCGAAGCCAAGTTACATAAGACCATTCAATTCTTTTAGATGAAGGGAATTTCATACTCATTTTCTTTATACTAATTACTCAGCCCAACAATATAGGATAGAACAAAGGAGAAACCAATTTTGTATCATTTACTCACTATGGGAAGAAGAAATATGGCACCTATCATAGGAAGCTTGCCCATTCCAACGAGGAATTCCAAACATTTAGTCCAAAGAGCTCCAAAAGGAAAAATAATTCCTTTCTAAGCATTATTGAGAGGTTGGAGACTTAAAGGTTGATGTCAAAAATCCCAACTACGTTGATCCAAACTTGATGCTAATGCCCAAAGATTTCCTTACCAGCAACAAGGAATATCTTTGTACATAGAACTCTCAAATTAAGGACAAACTAGCATATATGGTAATTGATAATTGCAACCAAAATAACCTTCTCTTGCTTCAATTGGAAAAGGAACTCAAGTTACCAACCTCAACTCATCCCAACTCACATTAGCTTGGATGGGTCAACAATGCACATTATCTTATGCAAATCACTTGATAATAGATCAGACTGTTGCAAGAAGATAGCAATATTTTTCCCAATATTGTATATGTTCTTTAAAACAAAGGTGAGAAGACTTACGAAAATAAGATGATGGTAACAAGTGTAACTAATTGCTCCCTTTCCTTGAAGTAATATAGGTGGCATTTAAAAAATAAAAGGAAGACTACAAGAGAGGAATGTGTTATGAAACCAGCTCACAAAAAGATAGAAAAGAGAGATCAATGACTTAGAATTCAGCCTCTTCGAGTGGGAAACCTCCTTTACATTACACAAATGAACAATTCTTTGACGATTCAAATGAAAAAACATCCTTTCTATATATAGGAGTCTAAGGAGTCACAATATAACCCAGCCAACCTAACAATAATAATATAAAGCCACAAAAATAACAATTGAGGGATTCTATGGGGCACAGTAATAACAATATGGGGGCAATAGGGGCACAACAATATTAATAAGGGGTACAACTACAATAGTAATGGGGTAATCACTAGTATTATAGGGACCCAAAATGCCCCTCTTCTTCAAAAAGGTGTTGTCCTCAAAGCTTGAGTAGTTTTGGATACTTCTGTATAAAATTCTCATCCTCCCATGTGGAATCCTCAGCGGATAAGTTCTTCCACTTCATAAGATACTCCAAAATTGAACGATTTTGTAGCTGTCGAGTTCTTGTTTCTGTGATTGCTTCCGGTTCCAATATAATTTTTCTTTCCTCATCAAGTTCTGGGAATATTGTTTGAACTGGGATCTTGTCGCCTATAACCTTCTTTAAACATGAAACATGGAAAACTGGGTGCAATCGAGAAGCTGCAGGAAGCTCCAATTTGTATGCCATAGTACCAATCTTTTGCAACACCTTGTACAGACCATAATACTTCGGTGATGATTTATTATCCTTCTTAGCTTGCTTGAGGGACATTTGCTTATATGGTTGTAGCCGTAGGAATACCCAATCACCTACATCAAAACTTCTTTCACTGCGATGTTGATCTGCCTATTGTTTCATTATATTTTGTGCCAACATGAGGTTATCCTTTAAGAGTTAGAGGACTTGTTGTTGATGTTCGATGTGATGTTCCACTGCCTGAACCTTAGAATTTTCTCTTAAATATGATGTGATGGATGGTGGTTGATACCCATAAAGTGCCATAAATGGGGTCATTTTTGTTGTTGTATGGAAGGAAGTGTTATACCACCATTTAGCCAGAGGCAACCATTTCACCCATTGTGTTTGTTTATCAGATACAAAGCAATGAAGATATCCTTCCAAACATTTCTTTACTATCTCAGTTTTCCCATCAGATTGAGGATGATAAGATGAGATGTGAGCTAACTGAGTACCAAGATAGGAAAATAATTCTGTCCAAAAATTTCCAGTGAAAATGGGATCTCTGTCACTTACAATAATCTTTGGGTTTCCATGTAGCTTTTGAATTGTTTCCATAAATGCAGTAGAAACTGTACTGTCTTTAAATGGATGTGATATGCACAAAAGTGTGCATACTTGGTAAGTCTGTCAACTACCACCATGATGACACTCTTTCCCTCAGACTTGGGTAAACCTGTGATAAAATCCATTGAAACCTCCTCCCAACGTTGGCTTGGAATGGATAAAGGTTGTAATAGACCCGGTGTCTTAATTGTTTCAACTTTATTTTGTTGGCAAACCAAAAATTCCGCCACAAACTTTTGAATATCTGATTTAAGGCCATCCCAAAAGAATTCCTTCTTAACCCTATGGTAAGTTTTTAAAAATCCTGAGTGCCCTCCTAAGGGAGAAGTGTGCAATTCCATAAGAATCTTTTGTTTTAGCTGGGAATTCTTACGGAGGTATAAGCGATCTTTGTACCATAACGAATCATTTTTCCAGCTAAATGTATCAGACATACTGGAATCTTGTTGTAGCTTTTGAATAAGTGCCCAAAGTTCTTCATCATTCTTCCATTCCTCCCTTGCTTAATTTATCCAATCTGGTTGGATAATAGAAATGGTAGACAACAATGCTTCCACATCCTCATCCTTTCTTGAGAGTGCATCTGCCACCACATTTTGCTTCCCTTTTTTGTAGATGATTTCAAAGTCATAACCCAACATCTTTGTGACCCACTTTTGTTGCTCTTCAGAGGATAATATTTGTTCTAAAAGTATTTAAGGCTATCATGATCCGTTTTTACCTTGAAGTGTCTTCCCATTAGGTAGGGTCGCCATTTCTTAAGTGCATGGAGTATTGCCAACATTTCCTTCTCATAAATAGCTTTGTGTAAAACTTTCCCTTGATTGGACGACTTTCAAAAGCAATGGGTCTTTCATCTTGCATTAAAACAACACCAATTCCATTTCCTGAAGCATCACATTCCACAATAAAGGTTTTTGTGAAGTCAGTGTAGCTAAGATAGGTGCTTGGCACATTGCCTCTTTAAGATGTTCAAAGGCCTTTGTTGCTTCTGGAGTCCATGAAAATGCATATTTCTTCAATAGTGTTGTTAGAGGTGCTGCTATTCTCCCATAATTATTAACAAACTTGCGATAATACCCTGTCAACCCGAGAAATCCTCACAGATGCTTTATGGATGTGGGGATTCTCCATTCCTTAATGGCTTAATTTTGCTAGGGTCTACCTTAACTCCTTCATGAGATACAATATGACCCAGATATTCCACCTCTTGTACTCCAAAGAAACATTTGGATCTTTTTGCATATAATTATTTCTCCTCCAATAGTTGTACCACCCTGTCAACATGTTCAACATGATCCTTCCAAGAATTGCTGTAGATTAGTATATCATCAAAAAATACTAACACAAATTTTCTAAGGAATGGTTTGAAAATGGAATTCATCAA
>APFE030775850.1:0-73625 GCA_000404065.3 Pinus taeda
TTTCCAATTTTAAATGCCCCTCTTTGAAAATTTACCATATGAAATGGTACCTGAGTCATATATTCCCAGTATTATAAGGAAAGTTGACTTCTTTTCAAAATTAATGACACTCTCTCTATCACTATACAACTTGCTAATTTCTTGCTTCTTTCCCAATTTCTCAATGAACCTATGTAACCAAATCATCTCTTTATTAGGCTTTGTAGTATAAATATAATTTGCTTCTATTTTTGAAAGTGCAACAACCCCTTGCAATATCAAAGTCCAACTTATTATTGTTCCACTTATAATAAAAACACACCCTATGGTGCTCCTCATACTATGTATATCACCTTCCATATATGAGTCAACATATTCTTGTATCACAATGTTTGAACCCACAAAGCATAATTACTGAGTAGTAGTAGTCTCAAATACATGAGAATCCACTTTAATACCTTCCAATTCTCTTTAAATGGATCATTCATATACCTACTGACAACTCCCACAACATGTGCAATATTTGTCTTTGTGCACACCATTGCATACATCAAGCTGCCATCTGTTGATGACAATGGAACCTTGGACATGCAATCTGTCTCCTCATGTGTCTTGGGATACATCTCATTATTCAATTTGAAATGTCTAGCCAAAGGTGTACTAAATATTTGTGCATATTTCATTTCAAATATTTCTAGCACCTTTTATATGTACTCACTCGAAGACATTGTTAATTTATGATATATATATATATTTTTTTTGTCTCTTGTTATTCTTATACCAGGGATTTGTTCCATAGCATCCAAAACATTCATAACAAATGAATTAGCTAATTTTATTTTGAGTGCATTTATATATTTCATGTTATACCCCGCAACAAACATGTCATCTACATACAATAAAAAGATAATATATCTACAATTATTTAGCCTCTTAAAATAAATATAGTGGTCAAATTGAAATCTATAATAATCTCTTTCTTTCATAAACCTATCAAATTTCAAATGCCACCACATTGGAGATTTCTTTAAGTCATTAAATATCTTCTTCAGTATACATACTAAGTTTTCCTTCCCTTTGAATTCATACCTCTATGGTTGTTGCATATAAATCTCTTCCTCCAAGTCGCCATAGAGAAAAATTATTTTTACATCTAATTATTCAAAATGCAAATATTAAACTACCACTAAACTTAAAATAAGTTCTAGTTGAAGTCCTTTTTACAATAGGAGAAAATATTTCATCAAAATGTATACCTTTCTTTTGTTTAAGCCCCTTTACCACAAGTTTGGCCTTGTACCTATTGTTTCCTCCGTCTACTTGCTTCAATCTGAAAACCCATTTATTTTACAATGCTCTTTTACTTGTAGGAAATAGGACCAAGTCCCGAGTCTAGTTATATACTAAAGATTCCAACTTTTATTTTGTTATTTACTCCATTTCATTTTAGTTTCTACTTGCATTGCTTCTTCATATCTTTCTAGTTCACCAGAATTAGTCAACAAGACATAAAACAACAAAAAACACTATCATTCAAGGGTCCAATTAACCTAGTTGATCTTCTAATAACACTTGTAGGTGTTGATACCTGTTGTTTCTATTATTGTTGAACATTTTGATTTTATGTCATCTTTCAAGTTTCTTTTTCCACAATTTCATCAAGCAATGTGGATTCTATGTTTTCCTTTTCTTGATTCTTTGTCTACAACTGATCTTTGTACAATGACCTTCTCATTGAATGCTAATGATTTTTTTTTCATAATCCCACAAGTGATAGTCAGAATAATTAACTTCATATCCAATAAAAACACATATCTTGGATTTTTCCTCAAGATTTGTTATATGTTATCTATCAATATGGACAAATGCTTCACAACCAAGCGTCCTCATAAATGAGTAGTTTACCTTTTTACTTGTCCATGCCTCCTTTAAAATTCCCACATCCAAGGAACTTGAATACCCTCTTTTTATTAAGTAAATAACAATATCAACAGAATCCACTCAAAGCTATAAGGGAAATCCTATATGCCATATCATACTCCCTGCATACTTCATGATGATCTTGCTCATCCTTTCTAACACACCATTTTCTTGTGGTGTTCCTAGAACTATCTTCACTATATGAATCCCATGGTATGAATAGTAACTATCAAACACCTCGTTATAGCATTATTCAAAAATCATATACTTAATATGCTCTTATATGGCTTTCGGCAACCCTTTCCCATTAAGACTTGGTCATTTATTAAAAAACAATTTTGTAAATTCCATATGCGACTTTTCCATTATAAAATCGGGTGTACACATGGGTACCATAATACCAAATCCGTGTGCATAATTTAAAATATGAGAAAATAAATAATTTCCTATTTCTTGGGTGGGGTTTACAGGTTTCACCAAAATCCCACCTACAGGATCCCATGGACTACCTAAATCAACTAATTTATGGTGGTATTTATACACCTCCTTGGAAGGCCTAAAACATCGAAGGAAATAGGGTATCGAATTATAGTCCTTTTGTCCCCAGATCAAGTTTGATTTTCCTGTGCCTCATGCACTCCTGGCCATAGGAAACCCTTGTTTCCTTACATATATGTTTATCTTCCATTATATTACATCCGTTTACACATATTGAGGTGATCTTTGAGGCTTGGGCTGGACGGATCCAAAGGAAGGTTGATTGGTGCCGTGGTCGGACCATGTATTCTTTCACTCCTATTTGCTACTGTCAATAAAGAGGCTATGTATTATTCCTGAAATGTTGTGATCTCATGTTTTTATAATTCATGTATAATGTGTCATGCTTTATATATCTATACTTGATGATCTAACATGTTTAATATACACATTCTTTGAAATATTTTCTATGTATATGCTTCTCTAGTTTATGTTGCAGGTTTGAACGCATTGGAGGAAGAAGAGGGTTCAGACCCTACAAGATCGACATCAAATGTAGGAGCTGCGAGTATTCTCCCTAAACCCAACTTTAGCAGTTTCCATAGTTTGCTTGCTTGAATGGGTGCTTCTTATTAATAGTCTACCTTCGATCTATTAAGGTTCTCAACCCTCACCTAAGGGAGGTTTCTCCCGTTGACAAAATTGGTGGCTCCTTGGGGAATATAATCTCGTATTTGCTAGAAGGGTTTTTTTATTCTTAATATGGGATTTTTTGTCTTGTTTCTTGATTTTTCCAGTCTTCTTGATTCATTTGTAGTCTGGGCAACCAATCTGATCTTTTGGATCAAGCCTTTACTTTTTATTTTTCTATTAGGGAAATTTTGAGGTCTAAAATTGGCCTCCTAAGGAAATTATAAAATAATAGTGGAAATAGTAAAATAAGATTATATTACATCATAAAATTTTAGAGGGAAAAAAGAAAAACTATTTTTTCAACTCGTATTTTCAACTTATCTCCCTATGGGTTTACTCAAATTTCAAGAGACAACACTCGTTGGATGTAAAATTTGATTCCTCATTCAAGCCATACCCATGTTGCATACCTTTTATGGACCCTACTACACAAAAAATGAGAAATACATGAAAAACGTGATTGCAATTATGTTTTTCCATGTATTTCTCATTTTTCATGTAGCAGGATCCATCGAAAGTATGCAACATGGGTACTCCTTGGATGAGGAATTAAATTTTGCATCCAACGTGTACTCTAGCTAAAAATTTAAGTAAAACCTTAGGGAGATAAGTTGAAAATACGAGTTGAAAAAGTAGTTTTATTATTTTATTATTTTTTAATCTTTTTACATTTTTACTCCAAAAATGGTGAATCATCCCCTATGTTTGAAATCATCATGTTGAATCATATTGGCTTTTATAAAATTTATTTTGATTGTACATTTTTCTTAGGGGGGCCATTTTAGACCTCAAAATTCCCCTAATACCTATTTTTAGCATATACACATTTTTCTTTATAAACAGTCACATACACACGTGGTTTACTCCAAAGAAACACATGTACATGCATGTTTCCTTAGTCATAGTCACTCAGTCATAGTAACGTATACCCACGAATTTCTTGATACACAGTCGCATATATCTAGGAAAATTTGAATTTTTCAAAAATTTTCCTCCAGTATTGGGAAGTAGCTTGGATTTCCTGCTTTCTCAGAGTCATTTGCTGCTTGGAATGATCTAGTTTCTTGTTGGTGTTGGTTTCTTCGTCTCGTTTTGAAAAAAGAATTTGTCGACCTAGGGTTTTTTATTTGGTGATGTCTTGTACTTTTGAGTATTGGATTTTAGACCTTTTGGTAAAGTATTTGACTGTTCTATACATCTAGAACAAAGTTTGTTTTTCAACTTGCCTTAAGATCCAATATTTTCATTGTTTCATTGGAATTCTTGAAGTTGCCTCTTTTTTGTTTCTTTTTGTTGGTTTGAGAAAGATTTGCAATTTTGATTCAGCGAAATATTTTGGTTTCCTGAGATCTTTTGTTTGTTGAATCTTTTGTGTGTCCTTTAGACGAGGTCATGCAAATGTTTTTGACCTATTACTTACTTTGGTCTTATCATGTCGGTGATTGTTTATGGATGGTGAACTTTGGTGTCTTTTCTCTTGATTTTGATCTTGAAGTCACTGATTGCTTTCCCTTCTTGAAACTTTTATTCAAAGTCCTTAAAAGAAAAAACGAAAAAAAAAAAAAATAGCACACCAGAAAATTTTTTTTTTCCTTTTCTTTCTTTTGGTTTTTGGTTTTGATCTTTTTGTTTATCAGCAAATGTGTGAATTGTTTTTTGAAGTTGGAATTTTCTTCGCATGGGAGATATTTTATCGGATATTTGTTTCTCCTTGTTTGGTTAAATTTTGGCTTTTGCTCTCTGAAAGAACACATTTGTTTAGTTATACCTTGCTTGAATTTTGCATTTGCATGCTAGTGTGCATTTGGTTAGATGCATTATAGACATCATTTAGCTCTTTTTGTTATTTTTTGAATGTGGGAATGCAAAAAATATAAAAGGAGAAAAATAGTTTTTTGCTTTCATACGTTTCTCATAGAAACTTTTAGAGATCACTTTTCTTCAAAGAAAAAGAAGTTGCATATCACATGTAGCCTAGTTTTCTATTGATTTATTTTGTGTTAGAACATCATAAGTTTCACTTCCACTACCCTTGACTTAAAAAAAAAAAAAAAAAACATTTAAAATAAGCTCTTAATTAAAATGATCTATACTTTTATTTTTGTCATAAATACACAAACTAGTATAGGACATTTAGGGCCTTGGAATAGGTGTGAGGAGAGTAAACTCTACAATGACACTCTAAACTAAAATGTAGAAGTTGATTAAAGAGTGCAAAATCCAGTCTCGTTAAGATGTTCGAGAAATATCTTCTAACACATGAGTTAAGTGCAAGGATGAGTTAAGACAGGGAAAAGGAGATATCCCCTCTCCTACTTGTTGGATCCCACCCCCACAATTGTTCTACTTAGCTTATGA
The DNA here is from genome assembly GCA_000404065.3 of Pinus taeda. Taxonomy (NCBI): domain Eukaryota; kingdom Viridiplantae; phylum Streptophyta; class Pinopsida; order Pinales; family Pinaceae; genus Pinus; species Pinus taeda. The sequence continues at coordinate 5,428 of APFE030775850.1, forward strand.
TTACAAACTGGTGACCTTAGTTTCCTATCCTAGAGACCAAACAGGTCACTATGGTGGGGAATGCCCATGGTACCTGAGAAAAATGTTGTATCACTTTCATTGAACTTCTGGTGGTTGCCATTGTGTAGCTTGGGTACTTGCACCAGAAAAGGGTATTGTCAGAAGGCCAATGTAATTTTTCTGATACCTTTGCTGGCAGGATTGGGTTGTAATTATCCCAAACTATCTTTAGAAAGTCCTTATCTTCACTTTGTTATATTTTTGTGTCCAGTCCTCATCACTTGAAGCGAAATACTTGGAAGCTACTTGTTTGGTTGTATATTTAGGGACTTTATAGTGGAGTTCTCTTTGATATTTGTATTTAGTTGGCTTTAGGTGGATTTGTCTTGTCACTTTTGGAGCTTTTATTCTAAGTGACTGACCAACCACTCCACTAGTTTTGAAAGGATTTTGATATTTGTTTTGAAATTGTGGAGTTTCCTCCTTAAGGGAAAAGGTTTTATTGTGCATCTCTCTTCCTTGAAAAGTCATTTGAACAATCCCATAAGGGAAGGATCTACATATAAGTTGGTATGGATAATATTCCTATGGAGGCTAACCAAGGGACTCCTACCAAAGGTGATCCTTGTGCTTTTCCTTTCTCTGGAAACGTTGGTACCCCCATAATGGCCACTTTGAATATTCCTGGATTGAATGTTGGACTACTAGTTTCGCTGTGTTCCACTCTGAATATTTTGAATGTTCTTGAAGATTTTAATATGAATGATTTATTTCAAGGGAATCAAATGGGTGTTAATTGTTCATCTTCTTCAGAAGAGAAATCTAGGCTTCCTATTTCTCCTCCATCTTGTAATAAGAAATATAAAAAGAAAAGAAAGAGGAGGAATAATAAGAAGAATGGTTCTCTCCATGAATCATCACCAACCTCTGCTAGTCATGTTGGAGATGAGCCTTTTGTTGGGTGCAACCCAAACTGGCAAGATTTTGGGAAAGAAACTCGAGTATTGTGGAGAGCGCAGTAGAAAAGATGCTGTAGAGTACGAAGTGGGCCCCGCAGCAGAGCAACGGAGCACAACGAAGACCATGCAACAAACTCACTGTGTAGTATGGGGACTTTGCAGTGAATCCACTTCCTCTTTGTAAACACATAAAATATTGTATAAGTTGATGGTTTTGGAACATAGTCCCTTGTATAAGTTATTTATAGGGATGAACAATAAATAAGGAGGGCATGAATCAGGTATTGATCAGAAAGCTATGTTTATGGTTTTATTCTATTGATCTATACTTCAGAGAAAGGGTGAGGCTCTATAGCTGTGTGCACAGAGGCCTAGGTCTATAGGTTAGTGTGCAGATCGTTTATAGCTTAGTGCGCAGACACCCTGCAGCTGTGCGTGTAGGTACGAACTGTTTGTTGTACAAATTCTCTATTATAAGAAACATTTATTGTGGACGTAGTCCAACATTGGGGTGAACCATGATAAAATATGTGTCTCATTTGTTTATTTTCTTAATGTCTACACTTTATTTCAGTACTGTGAAGTTTATGGATGTTTATGCTATCTTTAAGTGATGAAATTAATTCTGCGAAGTAATATATAAGTGTGAAGTAATTGATGTATGTGAAGCAATTTATAAGTGTTAAATCATAAAGAAAATACAAAAGTGCAAGATCGCAGCATCCCTAAAGCTGCACAAACTTTGTTCTGCAACCTCCCATAATCACTTTGGGTGAGATTGCGATATGATTGCAAGTTGTTTTCAAGAGGGCTAGTGGTTGAGGGTTTTGTTGTTGCGTAGTAAAAGTCCGAACCTGGGTCAGCCAAAACTAAAGCCAGCAAATGGTTTCACTGCCAAGACCAAGATCTGTCTGAGGGATGTTTATGTGGCATCCGTAAAAAAAAGAAATTTAAGATTGGGTAGAATAGAAGGAAGGATAATTTGCCGAAAAAGCGAATAGAAGCCCCCATTTGTCAACTAGAAAGTTGTTGTAGAAGTATATTTTCGAAGATCAATATGAAACATTCTTCGGCTTGTTCCATGTGGAGCTATACAAGTGGATATTTATATTGGTAGAAAGAAAATATTGCTTCAAAGGAGACAAACCTAAGGAATGGAATCCTGAATTAATACAACGACTCAAGAACACCAACAATAGGATCTCAAGAGATGTTGATTTCTGGATTGATAGCATCTTAGAGGATTCATTACTAAGTTTGCAGTAGACTCAATTGTGTCCTACAATGAATTAGAATGGAATTTTTTCAAAGGACCGAAAGGTAAGTTCTTAAAATCTCTGGACCTTTGGATGAAGATGATTTTGTGTGAAAAAGGGGATTTTACGGATGTAGTTAGATTATTAGTTAATGGAACAAAGCGAAGTGGAAAAAGATATAAAATAGACACTAGAAATATATCTCATGGCCAAGATCCAAATAATTTTATAGAAGCTAACTATATCCCTTTTCTAAGTGAGTTTGAAAGTGAAGAAAATCCTCCCGAGAACCTTGAAGTAACCCTGCAGTATTCACCCTTCCAACCTGAAAGTTCACCAACGCTAAAATCAAGTAATAATCAGGGTATTTCTAGCTTTCCCCATCCCCCCTACCCCTTCTACCCCCTACCCCTCATCTCCCTCCTTATGAATCACCCTACCCCTCCCTCTCCCCCACTGCAAATAAATATGGTCGATGATTTTAAGTTTCCTATTTTTAAAGGGACTGGATCAGAGGATCCATAGCAGTTCTGGTTCTTATGAGGAGCAGTATGGACAACGAAGTATGTCCATGCTAAAAATATGAAGAAAGTGTAGCTTTTTACAAAATTTCATGAAAAATCACTGACATGGTACATGAGGTATTCGAGCAATCAGAACAAACCATTTGTAGACATTAAAATGATGTTGATAAAAGAATTCAAGAAGATGAAGCTCGAGTCACAGTGCATCACAGAGTTAAAGGAAATCACATAAAAGCCTCCTAATTCTGTTGGGGAATTTGATCAAATATTTAAGAGTCTATGAGATCAGGTGAGCTTTAAAATAGCTCTACAACAACATAAAGAGTGGTTTATAGCTACGCTACTTCCATATATAAAATTGTCTTTGTCACAACAGAAGATAGAAACTCAACTTGAAGCCTTAGAACTTGCGATGAAGTTAGAAGCTTTGCTGATAGGGGATACCAATGCAGGTATGCAGTAGATGCAAAGTCAGCTGGAAAATTTGACTCTGCAGATACAAGATATGAAAAAAAGTAAATAAGTTTGAGAAGAAGTATGGTGTACAAAGTGTACAGGAGAAACCCATTCTAAGGAAGAATGTCCTCTCTTCAGATACTGCATGGCTAGTGGACCACCGAATCCTTTTAATTCTCGATCTAGATTATGGTGTGATATATGTAAAACTAGGGGAGAACTTCATGCTGAAAACTATTATCTATTGCAAAAGTATGTGCAGAGTCTAAGGAACCTATATTATAAGTTGTGCAAATTAGTGAGACATGATGAAAAAAATTGTTAAGCTTATGAACTAATGATGGATTGAAGTGTTAATGCATATAGGATGAATGTTGAGGAACATGAACATGAAGAACATGGAAATCACAGTGGTCGAGGTGGTTATCAAGGTCGAGGTTGAGGTACTAGTCGAGGTGGTGTAGCTAGTCAAGGACGAAGACATATTATCTATTGTAACTTCAACGAGGCAAGGCACTTCGCGAGATACTATTAGAATCCTATCACGACATGTAAGTATTACAAATATATTTATCATGTAATTGAAGAGTGTCCGGTACTTATGGGAAAAGTACAAGAAAAGAGGAACCAACAATTGACACAAAACATCCAAATGATGAATGCAGAACCAAGGACTAATGAACCTCACATAAATATTGTAACAAGAAGTGGAGATGTGACTAGGGATGATAAATAGATTGGAAGAAATAAGTCGAAGCTACATGAGTAAGAAAGACTACTAAAAAATTGCATGTGTTTGATATTCAAAAGGAAAAAAAAGTCTTTATGGAAGCGAATAAAATCTTTATGGATGTAGGAGCTTAAACACCCAAAGCGTAAAAAAGCCAGAAAAATAGTTGCAATCTAGTATCTTTGACACAAGGCCAAGATATAAAAATACAGGAACAAGATGCAGCGTATCAGGTAGATAATCTAAAATATTTTCTTCAAGCGTGTATGAAATTGTTGCAGGATCAAAGAGCTATAGAAGGACCTCAGTAATTGATAAATTCACGCACATCTAAAGAAGTACCACGGAGTGAGATGTGTGAAGTTAACAATTTACATAGACAAAAGAGATCTGGAAAAGAAATGAGGCTTAGTGCAAAAATAAGAGAATATGACATGGACCAAGTTATTTTACATCTACAATCTTAAGCTAATGTCCTGACAAAAAAAATATGGAAATTAATGGGTAAGCTGAACTTGTAATGGTCACCTATTCAACTAATAATGACGAACCAACAAAATATTGTTCCTCTAGGAAGATTATCAAGTAGTAAAGTAGACATCGAGAGGGTGCACATTACTTCTGATTTTGAAGTGATAGAAATTGGGGATGAAAATAACCCCTACCTTGCACTACTTGGACTGGACTAGGAATTTTCTAACATGTCTATAATCAACTTAAAGAAGAGGAAAATGATATTTTAAAGCAACGATATGAGATCCATTGTTCCATTAGATCCATTAGGAGGAGTAAGGTATACTGAGCCAGTTAAAGAAGAGTAAAACACAATAGACATAGACACCATTTATTAGATAACAACCAAAGAAGAAGAATGAATTAATCTCACTGAGATGGAAAATTGGATTGGGAGCTGTTAACGCTCAGGTTATCCCTCGACTCCTTAAGGGATGCGTCCGAGGTAACCCCAAACCAGTCTTTGGACTGCAGGTCCTAGCCTACCTGCAATCAGAGAGGGCTCTCTCTTCGTAATTTCGCTTTGTTTAGGGTGATTTTAGGCTAGTTATTGAGTACAAGGGGTTTTGTTTGTGTTTTGGTGGGAAGGAGGATGGTTTCAAGTAGAGAGGCATTGCATAGTGTGATAAGTTTCAAACCATTGGGCATGGAGTCAGGGAGTAGGACTGCTGATGAGTTTTCTTGGTCACAAGAGGAATATGGAGCAGGATAGCTGCTCATGAAACAATCATTCAAGCTAAAGAGATGGATTGAAAGGTTAAGGAATGAGAGGCAACAAAGAATCTCTCATTCAGCATAACAGAAGGAAGGTGAAAGAGCTCTATCTAGGAGCATTCAAAAATCCCTAGATAACTGCCAAACATGGGTGAAATCGAGGAAATATGAGCCAAAGGGAATTCATATTCATTACCAATTCAAATGAAAACATAAAGAAACAACAGACCTTGAGCATAGAATGTAGCCAAGCAAGTCCTAAGATAATCTTTATTTTTTCTATTTAGATGGTGATACATGTATAATATGAGCATATATCATTGAAAACAGAGGTGAGAGGTACTTATTGAGTCATGTTGCAGCACTAGAATTCCATAATTCACCCTTCAAACATTAAAAACACAGCACACAGTCCATTCTCCAAGCTTTCAACAGTCTTTGATTAAGGACAACATATTAGATGTACAGAACGAGTCTCTCTTGGAGTGTATCAACCGATTCCCCTTTTAAAACTGTCTATAGGGTGGTTTATAAAGAAACAATATTCACAGACTTCTCTTGAACAGGTGTCAAGGGGGAAAATTATCTCAAAAAATATCTCTAAAGCAGATCTAAAAGAGATCCGTGTAGTAACTGTCTTCAATTCAAAGTTGTGCTGGAAATAAATGCAACAAAATATCTAAAAGAGCTGCACTGGGGCATCTGGCAACTCAAGTCATGCAACTGAGGGCTGCACATGAGAGAGCAGCCTCAAAAATGGGTGATCAATGGTCGTTGAGCCATGTGCTGGCCTCATGGCCATAACTCTGTAAAAACTGCGCATTGGGCCTGCAGCGCTGCCCTCAAATGTGGCTTGATACACTGTATTTTCAATAACTGGGCAATGAATCCTTTTGTCTGCACTTTCAAGTGGTTTTAAGGCCCAAAACTGTGAGTTGGTGAGCCTTTAAGGATCAGAGCTACTTTATTGACTTTGCTAGGACCTTTTGATGTTCACCTGCTTTGGAAAATAAATATCTTCCACTGAAAACCTTCACTGATACTCTCTGCCACATCCTGATACACTTTGGCATGCATCTGGGCTCCTTCTTGACCTCCGAATGCCTTTGAACTGTTCAATCACCCATTTATGGCCACTGCTCAGCCTTCTGCTGCCTTTGGAGTCGTTATCGGCCCCTTTGATAACTACAATCATTTACATATTTCATCTCTGAACTAAACTCCAACACAAAATCTGTTGTTATTTATTGAAGTTACAGAAGAAAATAATTCCAACAGGTTTCAACTTTTTGTGTTCTTCTATTAACATCTTAAATAAATGAACTAGATTTCCCTTGGCCATGTTTCTCATAGAAAAACTGAATACCTGCTGATCATAGTTTCTACCATCCACCTGTGATTATGCTGTGGAGGAATTGGCAGTATTGCCTTGCGGAGTATCAACTCGTTCACCAGAGTCTTTTGGCAAACTATTCTCTCTTCTATAACACTCCTTGTCACCCTGGAAAATTGTCCCCAATTTCTTTAAAGCTTTGGCTCATGCATTCAATATATGTTTTGGAAAAGTGCTATCTCTAAGAACAACATGGAAAACATGTAATAATGTCGATTTAATATCTCCGACATTTATTTTCCAAAGAGAACTAATCATTGCATCTTTGTTCTCTAGAAGATACATTGATAGAACCTCCTCTTCTGCAGTACCACTCTCAAACTTTTGCTTCAATCCTTGCTGCATTTGCATTAAAGTAACGGCCCCTGATTTCGTTACGACTTGAGATTTTGATGAAGTGCCCCTTATCGTGCACTCACTCTGCCAAAAAAGGCACCCCAACGAGAACTACATTCTTGCCAAGTTGCTTTGCTGCTTGCCTTGTATAAATGTATCTTATTGTGTGCAGCATAGGCTCGCCAAAAGCTGCATTGGATAGACGACGGGCTTCTGCATTTGCCCAGTCCACAAATTCTTGTTTTCACCCCTCAACATAGGGTTGAAGTCAGACTTTCAGTGTCTCCACAAGCTTCTCCTCCCTCTCTTTCTGCAAGGCCTTCATTCTATACTTAACATTTTCAACATTTAGTTCTTGCCCATTCTCTGCCACATCAACTGAAGCCATTGAAGAGAGAGCAAGTTGCCCAACATAATCTTCAAAATAATCACTACCAAAGAGCATGCCAAAGACTGCAACGGGATCCAACATTGATTCTTTTGACACTACCGCCTTTCCATATTTGTCATATTCCTCACGTTGTTTAGGATCACTGAGAATTTGATACGCCTCTCCAAGTACCTGGAATTTATGATGCGCTTCAGGGTCATTGGGATTCTTGTCTGGATGAACTTGCTTTGCCTTGATATAATATGCTTTTTTGATCTCAGATGCTGAAGCATCGACGCTCACTCCTAGAAGTTTGTAATACTCTGTGTCCTTGACCATTCTTTAACTAACAAAAGAACGAGATATCACAACAGCGGGGAGTAACACGAAGAGGAGTCAAACTTCGCTGAAGAGAGTAGACGAACATGTATTTCGGAACTTGTCCAGGGTGCGCCGAGGAGAAGATCTTGTATTTGGAGGCACTCAGGGCCTGGAGCGATCTCAAAAATTGCTGAGGAAAGCATCACCCTTTGTATCTTTGGCGGGCATGGGCACCGCATACAAATCAAACAAAAACAACCCTTTTCTTAAAAACAGGCGAAATGCCTTTATAACACGAAATTTCATCAAAAGATGGAGCTGGGCGGACACTATGCAAAAGGATAAGGCCTAAGAAATCGAAGGTGTTTCCTTAGTGCTTTGAATGGTTTATAAGGCATCAGAAGGGGTCCGATAGCCCAAAAAGGAGGAATTTTCATGCATTTGAGGTTTTCATGGTTGTTTGCATGAATTTTGGGATTTTCATGCCTTGGAAGGAGTCCAAGATGCATGAGAAGATGGTTTGAGGGGGGCAATGAGGGTTCTTGCTAAGTTTCAGGAAAACTTAGTAATTCCCATGCACACTTATGGTTATTTTTCAACCAGGGGGAGGGGATAAGTATATAGGGGAGTTATTTAACATAGTTTTAGTAGGGGAAGGGGAGATAGATAGGGAGTTACATAATAAAGTTAGCAGTTAATATGAATTGTGACAAGAAAGCGCTAAGTGTATAACTCTTAGGCTATAAAGGGAAAATAGGACTTGTAGAGGAAGTATGAACATTCCTTGAGTAAAGCAAATATTTACCAAGGCAATTGATATGAAAAATGATGAGACTAAGAGATATCAAGCAAATCTTGTTCTCTTTAGGGGAAGTTAGTGAGTGATTGAGGAAAGAGGAAGAAGGGGAAGTTAGGCATGTGTCGCTTGAGCTCCTACAAATGGAAAACTACCTTATGCTTGAGATGTGAATGGATATGACACTTGAAAACATGAAATGGATCACAAGCCATGATTCTGCAACCACAAAGCTACCTTCCCAGCCTACTTACCTAGCATTTTGTCTTCTTTTTGGTTTGGGTGCACTTGAACTAGCAAACCCAACTTTTCAACTTTTCTTTCAGCTATCCTCCTATCTAAATCGATCCTTATCTCTTCCGGGGCTCAGATTAAGCTGATGAGTGCACTTGTTTCTCTACCTATTTACAAATCTTCCAAGATTAAGCTTGTTTGGACAGATGTTCATCTCTATATTCTTCAGCAAGCAATTGAAACCTAGGGAGACCAAGATTAAGCTGTTTTCCCTCCTTTAACTGAAAACTCATAAAAATGGATCAACTCATCAAAAATGGAACACAGCAGGGGCATTTAGACCAGCACACACTCACGGCCTCTTCTTTGGCCTCCTAAGAAAATATGGAACATTGCAGCATGCAAAGTATGACATATTCAACATGTAAAAATGTCAATCATGAAAGATGAATACCTGTTGCAACATGAGGCTAACAGTGGCTCCACTTGGGGATGGATTTTCCTTGTGAAAAGCCAAGAATAGCAGGTCAGACTGCCTTGATCTTCTATTGTTGCTGTGTAACTAAAAACAATTCTTTGTTGGCTGCTAAAAGATTGAAATTTTGAGATCTGAACAACACTCTCCTCAACTAAATTACTGTGAACTATATAGCATCACCTGCTTTCTTCTGCGTGCTTAATGTTATGTACAATGTTGCCTGAGTATTGCCTTTGAAATATACACAAAATAGGGAACAAACTGGTGTACTCTCCTTTGCTTATGTCTAGAAAAATTTGCAGATGTGAAACTAAAAATGCTTCTTTCCTTTGATACTATTGACTGAAGTGGGAAGCTTGATTGTAGCACTTCTAACTGAATTTGATTTGATATAACAACGCTTCTTTGTCTTGTTCTGAGTGCTCTGTATATAGTTGAAACTGCTTGTTCCTTTCCTTTTGAAACCGCTTCAAAACATGGATAAATGAAGCATTTTCTTTTATTGGTTGCCACATGATTAAGCTCGAACTCTGAATGCAACCTCTTTTAACTGAATCACTATAAAATATAGTGCTAGCCCTTTATCCACTGAGTGTTTTGAATGTAATGCAATCTGCCTTGGGAAGTATTTTGCCATTTGTTTGAAAACAGGGGTCAAACTCGATGATTCCCTTTGAAATTAATTCAAAAGAACATCGAGCTGGGTGCTATGTTTTATTGCTCTTTTCACCCAAAACCGCGTTGTGTACTTATGTTGAAACCAATGCAAAAAAACAGAGCTTTGTAATGGATGTCTTGCATGGGTTCTGCCTTTACAATCTTGCTGCCTATTCTCCTGAAGTTAATGCTATGGTCAGAGCGTTTAAAATGGATGAGTTGGATTGGCCTGTCTCCATAATTTCGCTGTTGCTCTTCTGAGAATGGTTCCAAGCAATCGGATTGCTTATATAAAAAAAAGGAAAGCACTGACATATATACAAATACTAATATACAAATATATACACAAGAGCATTGTATCCCTTAAAAGGGATCTCGATAATGATTCAACATTCGGCCATTAATAGGGCCGTCTTCCACTGTGATGTCATCTATAGATTTGAGAAAATGCGTGTTATTTCCCTGCACAGCGCTGATAACAAATGGGCCTTTCCATAAAAAATTGAACTTTGCATGCTTCCCCTTGTCTTCTCTTCATGAGTCCCACCTTAGAACTTTGTTGCCAACACAGAAATCCACAGCCTTAGTCCTCTTGTCAAATATTTTCTTTAGCTTGTCTTGCAAGATCTGAGCTCTGTTGTAAACTTGCTCTCTGGTTTGCTGAAGATGAATGGTATGATTAATTCTTCGTTGAATATCATTTGGTTCAGCTCGAATTTCCTGTAGAAACTTAATAACAGGAATGCCCAAAGAAGATGGAAATCTAGCCTCCATACCATATACTAGCTCATAAGGGCTCATCCCAATGGATCTCTTGGTTGACAGTCTCTCTGTGCAAAGGGCATTAATAAGATTTTTGTGCCAGTTCTTCTTGTTTTCTTCCAGCACTTTCTTAATGATATTAATCGGGCTCTTGTTGGAAGATTCGGCCAAGTCATTGCCTTGAGGATAATAGGCCGTGGAGTGGCCCAGAGTGATGTGGAATTTGTGGCAAAAATTAATCATTTTTTTGGATTTGAAGGCAGCAACGTTATCTGTAATGATCTTCTCAAGGAAGCCAAATCTGGAGAGGATGTTGGTTTCAAGGAATTGGATAATGGTGGAGTTATTGGCTTGCCTGCATGGGATGGCTTCAATCCACTTGGTGAAATAGTCGGTGGCTGTTAGAATCCATTTGTGTTGGCCTGAGGAAGAGGGATGGATTTCTCCAATGAAGTCAAGACCCCATTGTTGAAAAGGATTTTCAATTGAGATGGGCTTAAGGGGCAAGGGCAGCAGCTTTCTTTTGCCTTCGAAGATTTGGCATTTGTGGCATGAGACATCAAACTTTTTTACATCTGCAAACAAAGAGGGCCAATAGAAACCAGCCCTTAAAATCTTGTCAGCAGTGGACTTCCAATATAAATTTCCTCCACAGTCCCCTGCATGGAACTCTTTCATAACATTGTCAGTTTCATTGATAGTTAAATAGTTCAGCAATATTCCTTCATGGTTTTTCCAAAACAAAGCACTATCTATGACACAAAACTTTGATGCCTTCATCTTTAAAAATCTCTTTTTGGTCCTGGACAATCCTGGAGGAGCACACAGGTTTAACAATATATAACAAATATCAGCATACCATGGGGATTGCAAAAAGGTCTCACTGATCTGTGGAGTCGCCAACGCCTGTTCATTGTCCAGCTGGTTAATGTCTAGGGCTTGAAAATTGGTTTTAGACAGCAGTTTGGCTAAACCTTGTCCCTTTATGAGCTTGGTGGGTCTTATTTCAATGTCATATTCAAGGATGTTGGCAATCCACTTGCCTCTTTTGCCTTCTAATCCCTCTTGAGTTAATATGTCTTTTACAATAGAATTTGGGACATTGGCAATCACATGTGAATATAAAATGTAAACTCGGAAATCTTTAATTGCCTTAACAAGAGCATAGGTCTGCTTCTCCATGATTTTTTACTTCAAAGGAGCATCTCTAAGGGCTCTGCTGAAAAATGCAATTGGTTTCTCATTTCCTTTGTCATCCTTTTGCAAAAGGACAACAGCTATAGTGTGATCTGAAGCAAAGGAAAAGATGATAAAATCCTTATCAAACTGTGGGCTTGTGAGGACCGGAGTTTGGGTTAATGCAACTTTAATACTCTCAAATGCTTGCTTGGCCTCTAGAGTCCATTTTACCTTGGAATCCTTCTTTAACATGTTGCTTAACAGTCTTATCAGCTCAGCCAAGTTTGGGATAAAGCTCCTTAGGAAATTGATTTTTCCAAGGAATGCTTGCAACTCTTTGATGTTTCTTGGATAAGGGATTTGCAGAATGGCTCGGATCCTTTTCGAATCAATTCTGATGCCATCTTTTGAAATAATATGGCCTAGAAGCTTGCCTTCCTCAAGGCTGAAGAGGGATTTCTTGGGGTTTAAGGAAATGCCATATTTCCTACATGTCAAGGATTTCCTTGGCAAATGCAATGTCCATGGCCCTTTGAAAGGTAGAACCTGAATTATTTAGTCTGAAAGGCATCTTCACATACTTAAATGTCCCCCACGGTGTTGTAAAGGTTGTCTTGTCTTGGTCATTTGGGTGAACAAGTATTTGATTGAAACCTAAAAAGCCATCTAGCAAAGAGATTCTAGATGACCCCACTACTCTTTGGAGAATGTCGTCCATTTTGGGCAATGGGTAGTGGTCTTTAAGGGAGACCTGGTTCAGATTTATCAAGTCTACACAAAGCCTAATCTCACCTGTCTTCTTTCTTGTGGGAACAAGATTGGATACCCATTCAGAAAATATAATGGGTGCTATAATGCCAGACTCAAACATTCTTTTCACTTATTTTTCAATCAAAGGGAGAAGCATAGGATTGATTCTCCTTAGTTTTTGTTTGAAGGGCTTTTGATTTGGTTTTAGAGGGATGGTATGTTGAATAAATAAGGTTTCATAGGACTTCAAGTCCTCATAACTCCAAGCAAATACATCTTGGAACTCTTTGAACAGGTCAACGTACTTTGGTTTTTGATCGGGAGGCAAAGACTTGGACAATTTAATCATTTTGGGCTTCTCTGTTGTCCCAATATTACAGTCTTCAATTGCAGCGTTTAGAGGTTGCATTTTTGGTTTTTTGGGAACATCGTTTGCATCAAATATGTCTTCTAATGGAGTGAGACCAGCAGGCAAAAAATTGTCTCTTAAATCAATGATTTCGGCCTCTGTTTCAGCTATTTCTCCTTAATGCATCTGCCTCAGCTATTGCATGTTTTTGGCATCAAAAATGGTTGGATGCAACAATTGTTTTGCTGATTTCATTTTGGTTTAGTTGCTGTTGGGAATCATCCATGGCATCCAAGTCAATGTTTAAACTTGAAAACTCTTGCTGCAAAGTCAAAAAATTGTTGATTTGTGCATCGTCCTCAAAAACTTGCCAATATTTAATATTGTTAGGGACAGCAGGCCTGTGCTTTACCTCGCAGTAAAGTGGTGATTGGGCTCAAAGGGAAGCTTGCAAGTGCTAGCAAAGGTGGCTAGACTGTGAGCATGCATGTTATGGCTTCTAGAAATCTTAGCAAGCTTGGATTGCGTGAAGGAATTGAGAATTTCTATGGCAGTAGTCCTATAAGCTCTTAGCTTATTGTCATTAGTGACAAAGTTGCCTTTCATTTGTTGGATTATTAAGTCAGAGTCACCTAGAATGGAAACTTTTGCAGCCCCAAGAGCTTTGATGAGCTTAAGGCCTAAAAGGAGGGCTTCGTACTCTGCCATGTTGTTGGTACATTTGAAGTTTAGTCTATAAGCATGACCCTCTGCATGGCTGTTATGTGTATTGTGGTCCATATTCCATCCCCTGCTCCTATCTTATTAACTGAACCATCAAACTCCAAATACCATAGGATTTCTTGGTCTTGGCTAACATTGGGAGTTGAAATCATTATAGGAGTGGGCAGATTTGAATTTTCTGTTTTGGGAGTTTCTTCTTGTGTGCTGGTTGCATTGATTGTTTTGATAGTTTCTTGGGTATGGGTAACCGATTCCTCCCTTATACATGCTTCTTGTTATAAATCCAAAGGCTTATCACCAGTTGGGGGACAATCATCATCATTGAACAAAATAAAGGAATCAATATCGGAATGGATTGAGTAAATGGGAAATTTTTGGGGCTTTTCCTCACTACTCACCACATACTTCATCAGTGTTTCCCTATATAGCCTCTTTGGTTGCACAAAGACTGATATAGTGGCATAAGAGAGATCTAATTGGAGAGATCCTTGGAGTTTTTCTCCCCAAGATCTTGATAAGAGCATCCCATATTTTGGTGGAATGTCAGCAACTACCACGTCCATTAGAATTGTTTTGTTGGGATATTGGACTAAAGAGACACATAAGTCTTTGATTAAGCCTAAACACTTGACCTGACTTGAGTCAAATGAGAATAGATCTTTGTAGGGTCTTGTAATATCAAGGTTTAGCTTTTCCATTACAGCTTTGGGCATAAGATTGTGTGAGGCACCTGAATCAAGCATAGCATTGTGCAAAACTTTGTCATGTATATGTAGGCTTACATAAAAGGGCAGAACAACTCCATATGTTGATTTTCCATTAACCTCAGGACCGAATAACAACTCAGGCGTATCATCTAAAACATTGACATCATCCTTGGTCTCTGGCATTTGAAGTGATCTTTGGATTTGTTGCCTATATACATCATGTTTGGCAAGCTCAGAGAGGGGGATGGAAATCTTAAGTTTACTTATTTCTGCTTCTAAGTTAAATGGTTTCTCCAATGGAGTCTTTGTGTTGGCAGTGGCAGATTTTCCCTTTTCAAGTGTATTTTCTGCGTTTTCCTCTTGATTATCAGCGTTATGGTGAGTGATACCTTGTGGTATTTCTATTTTGGGAAGGTTTTTAGGAGTGTTGTTCAAATCTTCTTTTGAGGGAGAAGGTAGCAAAGGCTGATCATTAGAGGGCTGCATGTTTGTTATGTCTTCCATAGTTACTTCCTGCAGGTTTCGGACAGTCTTATCAGCCGGTTCTGTAATAACAACCTTGCCTTTAATCTTCTTGGGCTGTTTTGTTTCCTTTTGTCTGACGGATTCGAGCACATCAATTGTTCTAGTCCTCATTTTATATTGCTTGTGCACTTCATATACAGCAGAATCATAGCCTTGTTTAAAGTCAAAAGACTCTCCAGTTTGAGTTTGAAATTTATCAAAGTCATGCTCATCTTGGTCTTGTTGGATATGATTACAGTCTTCTTACGTTAAGAAAACATGTTGTTCACTCTTTGAACCCACCAATTTTATATGCGTATCTTCTAATGGCTCACTAGATGTAGATGCCTCTGTGTAGTTCTCTTGGAAAGGAGGTCTTATATCATGATCTGGGCTAGATCTTCCAACGTTTGGGTTTTGAGTTTTCCTGAAATTTGGGTTCCTAACAGTGTTAGCTTGTGGCGCATCCCATGTAGACTTTCTCTCAATGGTTTCTATTCTATCTCCCAGCCTGTGCATGCCACTGATAATAGCATCTAGTTTTTGGTCTAAGGCTGAAGGTTCCTCTTTAAAGGTGGTTCTTCTCTCGGCTCTCGCTCTATTTCTGTTGGCAATTAAGTTTGCTTCCACACTAACAACAACGTTTTGCATCTCTGCCAGGCTTTGAGGGGCTCTTTCCCTTAACTGATAAGCCATGTCAGTATCAAAACCATCAGGGAATTTATATAAAGCAAGATCAGGTGGAGGCCTAAGGTTCTGTGGGATTGCATTATAAACATTGTTAAACCTTGCGCAGTAGTCTAACACAGTCTCCTGAAGGCCTCTTTTAATGGTGTCATATTTAGACAATATGTGCAATGGGTATTTCTTCTTCTCCCATCTGTTGATAAATGACTGGTATAAGGCTTCTGGGTCTGCTATGGAATTGGCTGGGAGTGCTCTAAACCAAGTCTTGACTTCACCTATCAAACTTTGGACAAAAATCTTCATTCTCACACCATCATCGTCAATCTCATAGCTCTCAAAGTAATCCTGCATTTTCTTTGTATGCTAAAGGGCTGTGCAGGCACTTGTGCCATCAAAATAAGTAATTTTGGTCTGGTAATCCTGAGGCATAGCCCCTGGATTAGCAGGCAAATGCAAAGGTGCATATCTATTAGCCATACTTATAGGTAAAAGTGGAACAACAAGAGGAAATGGAATAACTGGAACAACAGTGATAACAGTGGTAATAGGAGGAGTATGTGTAGTGAATGGAGGAGTGGAAGATGTGCTTTGAGAGCTGGATGATGAAGTAGGGGAAATAGGGGATGAACGAAATAGAACTTTGACAGGGGTTGGAATACAGCTTGGTTGAACTATCTCAGGACTAGAATCAGCTAAATCTTCTCTTCGCTCTAGCTTCCTGAGGTTCCTTGGGATTAAATTTGGATTTTCAAAAGTAGCTGGGGAATTTGGGTCCAGATTTGACCTTGTAAAACGTGAAGTCTTTTTGGGAGCCAACTTCCAACTTGATCTTTGGAATTATTTCAAAATGTCCCCAGTGGAGTCGTCATTATGTTAACGCTCAGGTTGTCCCTTGGCTCCTTAAGGGATGCAGCCGAGGTAACCCCAAACCAATCTTTGGACTGCAGGTCCTAGCCTACCTGCAATCAGAGAGGGCTCTCTCTTCATAATTTAGCTTTGTTTAGGGTGATTTTAGGCTAGTTATTGAGTACAAGGGGTTTTGTTTGTGTTTTGGTGGGAAGGAGGATGGTTACAAGTAGAGAGGCAATGCATAGTGTGATAAGTTTCAAACCATTGGGCATGGAGTCAGGGAGTAGGACTGCTGGTGCATTTTCTTGGTCACAAGAGGAATATGGAGCAGGATAGCTGCTCATGAAACAATCATTCAAGCTAAAGAGATGGATTGAAAGGTTAAGGAATGAGAGGCAACAAAGAATCCCTTGTTTAGCATAACAGAAGGAAGGTGAAAGAGCTCTATCTAGGAGCAGTAAAAATCCCTAGATAATTGCCAAACATGGGTGAAGTCGAGGAAATTTGAGCCGAAGGGAATTCATATTCATTAACATTTCAGATGAAAACATAAAGAAATAGCAGACCTTGAGCATAGAGTGCAGCTAAGCAAGTTCTAAGCTAATTTTTCTTTCTACTATTTAGATGGTGATACATGTATAGTATGAGCATATATCATTGAAAAAAGAGGTGAGAGGTACTTATTGAGTCATGTTGCAGCACTAGAATTCCATAATTCACCCTTCAAACATTAAAAACATAGCACATAGTCCATTCTCCAAGCTTTCAGCAGTCTTTGACTAAGGAAAACATATCAGATGTACATAACGAGTCTCTCCTGGAGTGTATTAACTGATTCCCCTTTTAAAACTGTCTATAGGGTGGTTTATAAAGAAAAAATATTTACAGACTTCCCCTGAACAGGTGTCAAGGGGGAAAAATATCTCTAAAGCAGATCTAAAAGAGATCTGTGTAGTAACTGTCTTCAATTCAAAGTTGTGCTGGAAATAAATGCAACAAAATATCGAAAAGAGCTATGCTGGGGTAGCTGGCAACTCAAGTCATGCAACTGAGGGCCGCACATGAGAGAGCAGCCTCAAAAATGGGTGAACAATGGTCCTTGAGCCGTGTGCTGGCCTCATGGCCATAACTCTGTAATAACTGCGCATTGGGCCTACAACGCTGCCCTCAAATGTGGCTTGATACACTGTATTTTCAATAACTGGGCATTGAATCCTTTTGTCTGTGCTTTCAAGTGGTTTTAAGGCCCAAAACTGTGAGTTGGTGAGCCTTTAAGGATCATAGCTGCGTTATTGACTTTGCTGGGGCCTTTTGATGTTCACCTGCTTTGGAAAATAAATATCTTCCACTGAAAACCTTCACTGATACTCTCAACCACATTCTGATACACTTTGGCATGCATCTGGGCTCCTTCTTGACCTCCGAATGCCTTTGAACTGTTCAATCACCCATTTATGGCCCCTGCTCGACCTTCTACTGCCTTTGGAGTCGTTATCGACCCCTTTGATAACTACAATCATTTACATATTTCATCTCTGAACTAAACTCCAACACGAAATCCATTGTTATTGATTGAAGTTACAGAAGGAAAATAATTCCAACAGGTTTCAACTTTTTGTGTTCTTCTATTAACATCTCAAATAAAT
This sequence comes from Pinus taeda, assembly GCA_000404065.3. Taxonomy (NCBI): domain Eukaryota; kingdom Viridiplantae; phylum Streptophyta; class Pinopsida; order Pinales; family Pinaceae; genus Pinus; species Pinus taeda. Next base: position 23,321 of record APFE030775850.1, read on the forward strand.
GAACTAGATTTCCCTTGGCCATGTTTCTCATAGAAAAACTGAATACCTGCTGATCATAGTTTCTACCATCCACCTGTGATTATGTTGTGGAGGAACTGGCAGTATTGCCTAGCGGAGTATCAACTCTTTCACCAGAGTCCTTTCGCAAACTATTCTCCCTTCTATAACACTCCTTGGCACCCTGGAAAATTGTCCCCAATTTCTTTAAAGCTTTGGCTCGTGCATTCAATATATGTTTTGGAACAGTGCTATCTCTAAGAATAGCATGGCAAACATGTAATAATGTCGATTCAATATCTGCGACATTTATTTTCCAAAGAGAACTAATCATTGCATCTTTGTTCTCCAGAAGATACGTTGATAGAACCTCCTCTTCTGCAGTACTACTCTCAAACTTTTGCTTCAATCCTTGCTGCATTTGCATTAAAGTAATGACCCCTGATGCCGCTACAACTTGAGATTTGATGAAGTGCCCCTTATCGCGCACCCACTCTGCCAAAAAAGGCATCCCAACGAGAAATACATTCTTGCCAAGTTGCTTTGCTGCTTGCCTTGTATAAATGTATCCTTTTGTGTGCAGCATAGGCTCGCCAAAATCTACATTGGACAGATGACGGGCTTCTGCATTTGCCCAGTCCACAAATTCTTGTTTTCGCCCCTCAACATAGGGCTGAAGTCGGACTTTCATTGTCTCCATAACCTTCTCCTCCCTCTCTTTCTGCAAGGCCTTCATTCTATACTTAACATTTTCGACATTTAGTTCTTGCCCATTCTCTGCCACATCAACTGAAGCCATTGAAGAGAGAGCAAGTTGCCCAACATAATCTTCAAAATAATCACTACCAAAGAGCATGCCAAAGACTGCAACGGGATCCAACATTGATTCTTTTGACACTCCTGCCTTTCCATATTTTTCATATTCCTCACGTTGTTTAGGATCACTGAGAATTTGATACGCCTCTCCAAGTACCTAGAATTTATGATGCGCTTTAGGGTCATTGGGATTCTTGTCTGGATGAACTTCCTTTGCCTTGATACAATATGCTTTTTTGATCTCAGATGCTGAAGCATCGATGCTCACTCCTAGAAGTTCGTAATACTCTGTGTCCTTGGCCATTATTTAACTAACGAAAGACGAGATATCACAGCAGCGGGGAGTAACACGAAGAGGAGTCAAACTTCGCTGACGAGAGTAGACGAACATGTATTTCAGAACTTGTCCAGGGTACGCCGAGGAGAAGATCTTGCATTTGGAGGCACTCAGGGCCTGGAGCAATCTCAAAAATTGCTGAGGAAAGCATCACCCTTTGTATCTTTGGCGGGCACGGGCACCGCATACAAATCAAACAAAAACAACCCTTTTCTTAAAAATAGGCGAAATTGCTTTATAACACGAAATTTCATCAAAAGATGGAGCTGGGTGGACACTGTGCAAAAGGCTAAGGCCTAGGAAATTGGAGGTGTTTCCTTAGTGCTTTGAATGGTTTATAAGGCATCAGAAGGGGTCCGATAGCCCAAAAAGGAGGAATTTTCATGCATTTGAGGGATTTTCATGTTTGTTTGCATGATTTTTGGGATTTTCATGCCTTGGAAGGAGTCCAAGATGCATGAGAAGATGGTTTGAGGGGGGAAATGAGGGTTCTTGCTAAGTTTCAGGAAAACTCAGTAATTCCCAAGCACACTTATGGTTATTTTTCAACCAGGGGGAGGGGATAAGTATATAGGGGAGTTATTTAACATAGTTTTAGTAGGGGAAGGGGAGATAGATAGGGAGTTACATAATAAAGTTAGAAGTTAATATGAATTGTGACAAGAAAGCGCTAAGTGTATAAATCTTAGGCTATAAAGGGAAAATAGGACTTGTAGAGGAAGTATGAACATTCCTTGAGTAAAGCAGATCTTTACCAAGGCAATTAATATGAAAAATGATGAGACTAAGAGATATCAAGCAGATCTTGACCTCTTTAGGGGAAGTTAGTGAGTGATTGAGGAAAGAGGAAGAAGGGGAAGTTAGGCATGCCTCGCTTGAGCTTCTCCAAATGGAAAACTGCCTTATGCTTGAGATGTGAATGGATATGACACTTGAAAACATGAAATGGATCACAAGCCATGATTCTGCAACCACAAAGCTACCTACTCGGCCTACTTACCTAACATTTTGTCTTCTTTTTGGTTTGGGTGCACTTGAACTAGAAAACCCAACTTTTCAACTTTTCTTTCAGCTATCCTCCTATCTAAATCGATCCTTATCTCTTCCGGGGCTCAGATTAAGCTGATGAGCGCCCTTGCTTCTCTACCTATTTACAAATCTGCCAAGATTAAGCTTGTTTGGATAGATGTTCATCTCTATATTCTTCAACAAGCAATTGAAACCTAGGGAGACCAAGATTAAGCTGTTTGGCCCTGCTTTAACTGAAAACTCATAAAAATGGATCAACTCATCAAAAATGGAACACAACAGGGGCATTTAGGCCAGCACACACTCACGGCCTCTTAAGGAAATATGGAACATTGCAGCATGCAAAGTATGACATATTTGGCATGTAAAAAATGTCGATCATGAAAGATGAATACCTGTTGCAACAGGAGGATAACACCCATATCATTAGATTTACAAATTACGACATGCGCCAATAAAAGATCAAAACCACACAAAGATACTTCTCTTCAAGCCTAAAGATCTTGACCCATCAATAGAACTTATCCTTCATCAAGCGCTCAAGTTCCTCGATTCAGATCCAGCTATGCACCATAACCCAATGACCAGTATTCTAGATCTTGCTCTTCATTAGGTATTCAATGCTTGAGTGCCTTTTCCTAATGATCTCCTCCTTTTATAGTCTTAGGCCTTACTCAATACCATGGTCCAAAACCACTTTAGAATCAATACCTTGGACCAAATACCTGGGATCAATACTTTGGACAAGATATCTTGGACCAATACCTTGGGTCAAAATACCAAGGACCAAATACCACAAACCAAAACCAAGTTTTCCAACCTGTACGCACTTTTCCTTGGGTGAAAGTGTGTGTATATGCATACGCACCTTTTGGTCTGCAAACCCGCGTGTATATGTGGCTTGGTCAAGGGGAATCTGCATATACCTCTTTTTCCTTCATTCTGTGATCCTAAACTGTGATCTATCATCTGAGTGAGTTGCCATCAGGGACAACACCTATGTCATAGTGCCAAACTGTGAGAATTAAGGCTATTTTCTAGGGCTAGGACCCGATCTCTGCCCAGATCTCCATGAAAATTTCATAACTCATAAAATACATAGAAAAAGTGTTTGTAAACCAAAACTGAAAAACATGACTTGACCTAGCCTTCCCTAATTGAGACTGACATTTTGTCAAACACTTGGTAAACCTGCAAGCTACAGGTCGTGAATGCAAGTTTGAAAATAAGGAGATGAAAACCTATTTGAGGTTTAATAATAAGGGTCTATACCTTCTCACATCAGCTATCATAACATCAATTAGGTCTTGCATCCATTATTCATTCAGTTACCAGTAAAAATATGAATAGATCCATGACTACGATCTGTCATATGACCATGCTTATAACCAACATGTAACCAAATAAATAACAATGAGAGAAAATCCATTAAAACCACATAATAACAAATTACCTTTACTCATGAAAAGTAAGAGAAACTTAGCTTTTATTAAACATAGGAAAAATCCAACTAGAATCGAGACTTTCAACAACCACCCGACCATAGATTAGCAAAACCAGATCTTTCTTTTAGCTAATCACCCTCGTGCCATATTCCAAGAATGAATGTGGGATCTCATGGGATAAACCAACCCTTAAACAACCAAGGGAATTCAGAGGTTGAACCACATCCACCCTCACCATATCGTGATCTCACCTAAGCTAGTCTCGAGATCACAAAATGAAACCAAGGTTGGATGCCACGGGATTCCTTAACCATACTTAAGGATTTTTCCCATCTCCACCATCACGCTTTACCATGTATCCCACGTTTGGGAATTTTCCTAAGACCACCAAATCCCTGATTCTGAAACCATATGGCAATCCAAAACCCAAACCGATAAAGAATCCCATCACACCATGGCTATCCAAAAATGGAAAGGCTAGGCTAAAATCCATTGCTGAAACCTGAAAAAATACATGCCAATGACAAAAAAAGGACCAAATACCAACATGCACATACCATGCATGTCAAAACCAGTGAAAAAATCATACATGCAACCTATTACCTGCAAGTATTCCTATTGAAGCTGCTTGATCCAACTTTTCCTTTCTTGATCCTTACTCTCCTTGTCCTTCCTTTGTTATCTTTATTTCCTTCTCCTCTTGGTGCACTTCTCCTCTTTGAGAATAACTTCAAAACTTAATTGACAAAAGGCTCCCAACTGATGATCTGATGTCTTTTTATTATTCATGCCTCGAATTTCTTCAATTTCCATTATTTTCCTCCTCGCATGCAACCTGTGACCTTTCACCTCCCTTTTCTCATAATTTCCTTTATTTTCATAAAATAAATACCAATTAATGCATCTTTTCCTTTCCAAAGCCTTTGCCATTGCATTTTCTAATTTCCCCTTATCCATAAACACATCAAGTGATGCCCACTAGGATATTTTGCCCAACATTCAACTTGGGATAAGTGTCCCTTAACCATGGTCTTATTTTTCCTTTATTAACTTTTATTACATGAAATTTCAACCCGAGTTTGTTATAGAACCCTCGCCCTTCGGGGAACACCATCCTTAGTATTAAACCACACCTATACCCCAAAAAACCGTTGAAAAGTAAACATGCTTCCCATGGATATTTATAACTTATCTCATTGCAATATTTACAATGAATAACCTGCTCAAAAGAAAAAACCATTATGACAAAATGACAATTTAAAAACCATACCACTTATTGGAGCTTTATAACTTAGCTCATGGCAATATTTACAAAATAAACCATATATGAATATGTATAATACAAAAACCCATTTTCTTCCACTGATAAACAATGAAGGATACATATCCCACATTTGATTAACCATCTCCCATGTAGCTTAATTAGGCCCAAAGTGCTTCCACCACAATTTAACCTCCTCGATTGCTCTGTTTCATAGCATGAGCTATTTCCATTGCAATATGCACTAAGATTTCAACTAGAATTATCCTTCTTGCTCCACCTGCAATATAAACCAATCAATAACATGATCAACATGCTTTACATATATTTTAAGAAATGAAACATGAAAAACATCATGGATTGTCACTATCGAAGGCAGTGCAAGTCTGTAGGCCACTGGTCCTGCAATACCATGGTACCAACTTGGCACATGATCTAATCCTCAAGGAGGTCTTCTTGGGTTTGATGCACAAATAAACATGCTCCCCAACTTGAAACTCCTTAATTTCCCTATGATAGTATGCATAAATCTTTTGCATGTCCCTTGTTGCGTGTAAATTCTTCCTTATAACTACATTTCCTGCTCCATGTCTTGCATCATGTTCAGTCCAATAAGTACCCTGTTCACTGGATCACTCCAATCGATGGGAGTGTTACAACTCCACCCATATAGTGCCTCAAAAGGATTCATCCTCAATGACTCCTGATAACCATTGTTGTATGCAAACTCAACCAATGTAAGGTACTCCTCCCACCTCTATTGGTGCATCACATACATCCTCAACATATCCTCCAGGATCCTATTGGCCCTCTTTGTCTATCCATAATTATATGGATGATAAGCTGTATTAAAGGCCTACTCTGTCCCCAAACCTGCAAACAACTCCTTCCAAAACTTGGAAGTGAACTTGGCATCCCTGTCCGACACAATATTCTTTGGAACATCGTGCAATCTCACGGTCTCCCTAATGAAGATTTGTGCTACCTCATTAGCTGAATAAGTAGTCTTTATTGGAATGAAGTGAGCTACCTTTCTCAACCTATCTACCACAACCATGATAGAATCATGCTACCATCCTCAGAATACCTATAATTAAATCCATGGAAATGACCTCCCATTTCCATTATGGAATCAAAATAAGATGAAGCAATCCACCTGGATGTTTTCACTCCATTTTCACCCGCTGACAGGCCCAACATTTAGCCATGAATTCTGCCACTTCCTTCCTTAGATTCAACCAATAGTAGAAATTCTTCACTGATGTCTATTGGGTGTGGAGCCTAATTATCTTCTATATTCAAAGGTATCACCACATTGGACCCCAGTTCATAATGGGGTGGTAATGCCGCCATAAAATATTCGCTGCAGGGGGGGGTCTAGGGGGAGGAAGTTGCGACCTTTGGGACCCCCCCATCCCTGGCAGGGGGATCGGGGGCAGCACCCCTGAAGCTAAAAATAGATGTAAAATTGTCTTGTAAAATGTTGTAATTTCATAGTAAATCTGGGTCATTCATTAGGTGGAGATCTGACAGTAGAAGTTATGTTTAATTTAGGGTTTTTTGCCATAGAAGGAAATCCCTCACTATATATGAGGGAATTGTATTGCGTCTATGTAGATCTATATTATGAGTGAGGAAGAGAGAGGAGATTGAGAGCGAAGAGGGAATTACAACAGATCTATTGTAGGTTGTATCTCTTCAGTTTGTTGGATAATATAAAAGGAAGGACTGGATGTTTCTCTGTGGACGTAGCCCAAACTGGGTGAACCTCGTATATCTGTGTCTCTCTTGTTTTATGCGTTTTCTGTGTTTCTATGTCTATAATATTTTATGTGTTCCATTGCTCTGTAATATATAATTTTCTAATAACCCATATCAGAGCTGAAGGTCTATTTGGTTGATAAACTCGCAGGAGAGAAGGGTTCTTGGTTCAAGTGGGAGAAATGGCAGAAGATGGTAGGTTTAGGGTCGAAAAATTTAATAGCCAAAAATACCAGTTGTGGAAGATGCAGATGGAAGATTATCAGAGAGATCTGTACCAGCCATTGAGCGAAAAGGCAAAGAAGCCGACAAGTATGACAGGCACAAAATGGGATATTCTTGATAGAAAGGCACTTGGAAGAATACGGTTGTGCCTAACGACGTCGGTAGCGTTTAATATTTCAAAGGAAATGACAACAGAGGGTTTAATGTCGACATTGGCCAAACTATATGAAAAACCCTTGGCCTCAAAAAGGTATTTCTTATGAAGCATTTATTTAATATGAAAATGTTAGAAGGTGGATCTATTGCTGATCATTTAAATGAATTTAATACAGTTACCAGTCAGTTAAGTTCTATAGGGGTAACTTTTGATGATGAAGTTAGGGCTCTGTTATTTCTGTGCTCATTGCTAGAAAGTTGGAATGGTTTAGTTATGGCCATTACTAACTCTGTCTCTAGATCTAGTACTTTAAAGTTTGATGATGTTGTCAGTGCAATCCTTAGTGAGGAAGTGCGACGGAAAAGCTCCAGTGAGACATCAGGTAATGCTTTGACTGTAGAGACTACAGGAAGAAAAATGGAAAGAGGAAAGATCCCTTAATATCGTAATAAGTCAAGAAAAGGAAGATCCAAGTCCAGATCGGGGATAGTGTGCTAGAAATGTGGGAAGAAAGGACACTTGAAGAAATACTGCAAGTCTCGGAAGGGAAAAGAAGGAGGCGTGCAACAAGAAAATAATCATGAAGTGAATGTAATAGGTGATGTGTTGCAAGATTCTTTGATTATTTCTTTAGAAAATATTATTGATGCTTGGGTGGTAGATTCAGGGGCCTCATTCCATGCCACAACTGATAGGAAACATTTTCATGATTATGTTCAAGGAGATTTTGGATAGGTTTGATTGGGTGATGATAAACCCTATAAAATCATTGGAATGGGTACAATTTTCATAAAACAACACAATGGAAATCAATGGCTATTAAAGGAGGTAAGGCATGTTCCAGAACTGAAGAAAAATATTATTTCAACAGGGCAGTTTGGAGGTGAAGGTTGTGTGACTACTCTTACAGATAAAACCTGGAAGGTCACTAAAGGATCCCTGGTAATATGAAAAGGAGAAAAGGTTGGTACATTGTATTTATGCAATGGCATTTCTAATTTTGTTATTGCTTTAACCTCTACAGGAGAAGATACGACATTGTGGCATCATAGGCTCAGGCACATGAGTGAGAAGGGGATGCAGATTCTTCACTCAATAATTTTTTCGCCAGGTTTGAAGCATGTTGATTTAAAATTCTATGAGAATTGTGTTAATGGAAAACAAAAGAGAGTCAGATTCCTCAGAGTTGGGAAAGAAAAGAAGAACAAAAAAGTAGAGCTTGTGCATACAGATGTATGGGGACTTGCTCAGGTATCATCTCTTGGTGGCTCTCTTTATTATGTTACTTTTACTGATGATGCAACCAGAAAAACCTAGATTTATTGTATTTGAAATAAATCTGATGTATTTGATACTTTCAAGAAATGGAAAGCTTTGGTTGAAAATGAGACAAGAAAAAGGTTGACGTGTCTCAGATCAGACAATGGAGGTGAATATTGCAGCAAAGAGTTTGATGAATACTGTTCAGAGAATGAAATTCGCAGAGAGAAGACAGTTCCAGGAACACCACAAGAAAATGGTGTATCAGAAAGGATGAACAGGAAAATCATGGAGCATGCAAGGTGCATGAGATTGCATGCAAGATTGCCTTTACAATTTTGGGAAGATGTTGTAGATACTGTTGTTTATCTAATAAACATAGGGCCTTCAAGTTCCTTGTATGGTGGTATTCCAAAGGAGGCATGGATAGGTAAAAAGGCAAACTACTCTTTTTTAAAGACTTTTGGTTGTGAAGCTTTTGTCCACATTAATAAAGAAAATAGAACAAAGCTTGAGGAAAAATGGAAGAAATGTACCTTTATTGGATACAGTGTTAATGCTTTTGGTTATCGCTTTTATGATTATGAAAAACACAAAATAATTAGGAGCAGAGATGTCATATTCAATGAAAATGTTTTGTATAAGGATCAACTACAGGAAAAGAAACAGAAAAAAGAAAATAGAGAATACACAGTGCTTGACGAGATCACAGAAAAAGTGCTGGTGCCTGAAAATCATAATCATCAACATCCAGAACAACAACCACAACAGAAACAAGCACCTCAAACACTTGAAAGTGGTGTTAGAATATCTACCAAGATAAGTAGACTCCTTGAATGATACTCTCTTTCATTATATTATGTATTGTTGACTGATTTCGGTGAACTATAATGTTATGAAGAAGAAGTATAGGTAGAAACCAAGAAGAAGTGGGAGCAAGCCATGAAAGAAGAGATGGACTCCTTAGCACATAACCAGACTGGGGACTTAGTCAAGTTACCTGTAGGTAAAACTGTTGGAAATACTAAGAGGGGGAGTGAATTAGTATTTCTTTTTCAACTATTGTTTTACTAGTTAAAAAATTTATATTCAGAAGACAAGATGAACAACAAGAATAAATGTTTTTATTAATATAATGTTTGCAGTAAAATAGATAAAATATATAAATGGTTGCAATCAGTTTCCAAGTACCAACTTGGACTTCTGTGAGGCTCCAACCTCCAAAGCACCAACTCTATTTTTGTCGAGGCACCAAACTTGGACTTAGGAGAACCACCTCCCAAGACATCAATCCTTCCAGTTCTGAGGCACCGACCTCAAAGACACCAATCCTTCTAGTTTCTGAGGCACCAACGCTAAGGACACCAATTCTTCCAACTTCTGAGGCACCAACCTCAAGGGCTCCAACCCAATCTTGTCAAGGCATGTTTGATAGTAATGTTCTGCTCTCAGAACTCTTCTTTACTGAGTTATGTCTATTTATAGCTTCATTGTAGTCTCCATGCTACACCATCAATGGCAACTAGTCTTCTTATGAAGGAGTATTTACAACTCTTCATACTGTCCACATAGAGCCTGCAATAGCCATCATGATCTCTGATAATGTCTCCACACAACTTTAATGAGGCTACTATTAGCTGCACTAAGATTTGTACAAGAACCAACTTTCTATTCAAGCATCTGTTCTCACTGTCACAGTAAATGAATCAGCATGACTGCTTCTCTGCTGGCTACTTCTCCCTTCAAACAATGTCAGATAAAACTTTATTTATTACATCACTGAATTATTCTATAAACTGCATTGTGTACCTAATTAATTCATCACAGGTCTGAGTATTTCACAAGGTAACACGATCAGCAGAGATGCTCTTCCTTCGAATGCCTCCTGTCCTGTTGAACCTTCGGCACTTTTCTGTCTTGCTGGACCTATGACTGCATCTATTTCTTCTATTTTTTTCAACAACAACACTCAACTTTCCTTGTTCTCTATTTTTGTGTCTTCCTGATGCCTCTGACCATTGGTTTCCTCTTTCCGCTGGCTCTTCGGCTTCCTCCTCAGTCACTGTAGTTTCCTTTTTTCTCGCTTGATCCTTCGGCTTCCCTCCTCAGTCATTGTATTTTCCTCTACCTATTCAAATTAACCAATGCTTCACGGACACGTTAATTCAGAAGAGTAGGCCGAATTACACAGGAAATTATGCTTATTAAACAATATCAGAGAGGTCCCTTTTTTTCTTTAATAAGATTCATACACAGGACTTTACTGTTTACGGAGAGACTATACCAATTAGGAGGCCCCACCTACCACGTCACCATCGCAATAGCAATCACCATCATTTAGGCCCACTGAACTATTGGAACTGTTATTATAAGATTTTGGCCTAAAAAACCCTGAGTAATACAAATATTGAAATACACAGGAATATATGGAAAAACCTGACTGAAACGCTTAAGGGCGGACTTCAAAATCATTACACCCACATCTATAACTACATCGGGTCCGCTCCTCCACAAGATTATCGCAATCGGCAATCGTGACTTTTGGAAGTCTTTTATAAGTTGAGATCAAGACATTGCCGATGGCCGATGGTCGATTCTCCTATGGATGCGATATGATATTAAGCAGCAGTTGATAACCCCTTCTGGTCCATGTGTAATCATAATCGCAGTTTATAGCGCCATCCCTTTATAACTTGCAATGGATCACTTCCGACATGGTGGACACGATATAACATTATGTCAAACTGTAATGTTGCATTGGGTCCGCAACATATATCGCAATTGGCGCTTTCAGGGGTGACAACCCTTTGTGTATTGCGATACACGAGTTCCGATGGGCAGATGCAATATAACAATAGAGCCTTTCATAATGTTGCACTGGGTCCACAATGTATCACAATTATAGTATATATATATATGTGTGTGTGTGTGTGTGTGTATGTTGTAATTCGCAAGTTTTAATGTGGCAAGGCTTAGAGCCAGAATATATTAAATACACTGAAAACCATGCTTCGAAACACTTATATATATATATATATATATATATATATATAGTTATATATATATATATATATATATATATATATATATTATATATAATATATATATATATATATATATATATATAATATATATATCGTATCACGGGTTCAGTATGGCACTATTGTAGAACCACTGATTATAATTCTTCGATATATATATACTTTTTCGCCTCTGATAGTGTATTTCCGATATATATATATTTTCCACCTCGATAGTGTATATTAGCATATAAATTATTATCTATCTATCATATATATATTATATATATATATATATATATATATATATGTTTTCTGCCTCCAATAGTGTATATTGCACATATATATTATATATTGCTTCGCCACTTTTAACTATTCCGCCTCCTTTAACTCTTCCACATATGCTCCTCCGATATGTTCTTCTTTGGCATATATATGGCTCCTCCTGTAGTTTCGATAGCGTTGTTTATGCTCCTCTGATATGTTAACTCCTCTTTTGATGACTTCTTCCTCTCGGTTCTTCTTGGGCATATATTACATGCGATGTTTCTTCGATGTGGCTCCTCTTACTCCAATGTCTTCTCTAATACCTTCATACTTTGATGGCTTCTATTTTTTCCGATATGCCTCTCTTGCTTTGATATTCTGCAATACTCTTAAGCATAAGTGATAGCTTTGATATGCCTCCTTTGTTAACTCCTTTGTTAACAGACTCTTACTCATGGCTTGGATTTCTTGATGGCCTTGCTCCTGTCTCTTCATGGATTTTCTCTGCTTCCCCTTCATGCATCATCTAGTATCTAGAATATTGCCATATTGACATCAATGACAACCTAGGTCAACAAAAACAACATTGCAGAATAAATGGGTTTACAAGTTGAAGGAAGAAGATGGAGGTAGAAAAAGGTATCAAGCTAGACTTGTGGTGAAAGGGTTTGCATAGAAAAAGGGTATAGACTTTGATGAGATATTTTCTCCTGTTGTTAAAATAACTTCAATCAGAACTCTTTTAAGTCTAGTAGTAGCTGAAGATTTGCATCTTGAGTAGTTAGATGTAAAGACAACCTTTCTCCATGGGGATTTGGAGGAAGAGATATATATGCAATAGCCACAAGGATATGAGGTAAAAGGGAAGGAGTAAACTAGTGTGCAGGTTGAAGAAGAGCTTGTATGGCTTAAAACAGGCTCCAAGGCTGTGGTATCTAAAATATGACAAGTTTATGTTTTAACAAGGTTATACTAGATGTCATTATGATCATTGTGTTTATCTCAAAAGGCAAAATGATGGCAACTATATTATATTGTTATTGTATGTAGATGACATGCGTGTTGCAGGTTCTAACATGCAGGAAATAAATGTGCTCAAAAGAAAATTGGCAAACTCATTTGCAATGAAGGATTTGGATGTTGCAAAACAAATCCTTGGTATGAGAATAACTAGAGACATGAAAAATCACAAATTAACATTGTCTCAAAGTGAGTACATAGAAAAGGTGTTGAAAAGGTTTAATATGCAGAATGCAAAACCAGTTAGTATACCTTTGGCTATCCATTTCAAATTAAGTAAGGAGGAGTGTCCCAAGACTTAGGAAGAAATGGCTCATATGTCTAAAGTTCCATATGCATCAGCAGTTGGAAGCTTAATGTATGCAATGGTCTGCACAAGGCCTAATATTGCACATGTTATTGGGAGTTGTAAGCAGGTACATGAAAAATCCAGGAAAAGAACATTGGATGGCCGTGAAGTGGATTCTTAGGTATTTGAGAGGTACCACAAATCAAGCATTATGCTTTGGTGGTTCAAACATTGCTCTATAGGGATATGTTGATCCAAATATGGTGGGTGATAGAGATAATAGGAGGAGCACAACAGGGTATGTGTTTACTGTAGGTGGAACAACTATCAGTTGGGTCTAAAAACTACAAAGTGTTGTTGCACTCTCAACAACAGAAGCAGAGTATGTTGCTGCTACAGAGGCTAGTAAATAAATGATTTGGTTACAAAGGTTTTTGGATGAATTGGGTAAGAAGCAGGAGTTGGGCAGGTTATACAGTGATAGCCAAAGTGCCATGCATATTGCAAAGAACTCTGCATTTCATTCCAAGACTAAACATATACAACTCAAGTACCATTTTATATGGTTAGCATTGGAAGATGGACAGTTGAACCTGGAAAAGATACACATGCTGGAATCCTATAGATATGTTAACAAAAGTTGTAACTAGGGAGAAGCTGAGAATTTGCTCAGTTTCAATTGGTCTTCAAGTATGATGAAGAAGATGAGAAATAGCCAGGTCCAAAGTGGAGTCATTGTCCAACAAATAAAGTAGTGGTGGAGTTGCTATAATTAGTCTCCAAGTGGGAGATTGTTGGGTGTGGAGCCCAATTATCTTCTGTATTCAAAGGTATCACCGCATTGGACCCCAGTTGTAGCCCGTAAAATATTCACTGCAAGGGGGGTCGCGGGGGGGGGGTAAAAATAGATGTAAAATTTCCTTATAAAATGTTGTAATTTCATAGTCAATCTAGGCCGTTCATTAGGCAGAGATCTAATAGTAGAAGTTATGTTTAATTTAGGGCTTTTTTCACTAGAAGGCAACCCCTCACTATATATATGAGGGAATTGTATTGCGTCTATGTGGATCTGTATTCTAAGTGAGGAAGAGAGAGGATATTGAGAGTGAAGAGGGAGTTACAATGGATCTGCTGTAGGTTGTATCTCTTTAGTTTGTTGGATAATATAAAAGTAAAGACTAGCTGTTTCTTCGTGGATGTAGCCCAAACTCAGTGAACCATGTATATCTATGTCTCTCTTGTTTTATGCAATTTCTATGTTTATATTTCTGCAATATTTTGTGTGTTCTATTGCTCTGTAATATATAATTTTCTAACAATGTCAATGTCTTCTAGTATCCTAGGTGACCCGAGTATGGCTTGGCATGAAACTCCACCAAGATAAGCTTCTTGAGTTCAATGTCATCCAACAAATAAATCTTGTCCCTAAATCTCACCAAACTGTGTTCTATGAGATGATGATATACATCTCGATCACCCGTACCCTACTGTAGCATGTGCATAAGCTCCATGTACCTATCATCATGTTGTCATGCCTATAAGATCCAATCCTGTAAATCTACCCCATATGAGTTCACTGTTGTAGCATAGTTCAATTGCACCTTCCTACTGAGAGCATATGCAACCCTATCCCTTGATTTATCTAATCTCAAAGTCAAACTCACATTGGGTGGAAAACCATCTAGATTGTCTGGCATTCAAATTCAATTGGTCAAACAGATATATCAACCCGCTGTGATCGCCCATTAACACAAACCTCATGCCAAGAATATAATGTCTCCACATCTTTAAGGCATGAATAATAACCGCTAACTCAAGATCATGAGTCGGATAATTCTGCTCGTGCTCATTTAGTTTCCTGGACTCATAACATATCACATGTCCCTTTTTCATAAGGACTCCGCCAAGCCATCTCTTGCAAGCATCTTTGCACACTACGAACTCTTTACCTGGATCCACAATCTTTAACACTGGATAATTCGTCAACAAATACTTTAACTGTTCAAAACTAGCTGCACATTCCTTTGTCCATTCAAACTTCTTACCTTTCCTCTTCAAGGATGTAATAGGATATGCAGTGTGTGAGAAGTTCTTGATGAACCTTCTATAGTAACATGCTAACCCCATGAACGATCTGATTTCATCCACGTTGCTAGGAGCTTCTCACTCCATGATAACTCTTATCTTTTTTGGATCTATTGCTATGCCTTCCTTGGAGACAACATTCCCCTAGTGGTGCACCTCTTTCTAAAAGAAACTGCACTTGCTAAGCTTGGCATACAACTGATGTTCTGTGAGAAACCTCAACGCTGTTGCTAAATTCTCGGCATGATCTTCCTCATTATTAAAATATATCAAGATGTCATCAATGTCTACAATAACAAACTTGTCCAGATAAGGACATAACACACTATTCATCAAACACATAAAAGTAGCTGGAGCATTAGTCAAATCGAATGGAACTACAACAAACTCATAATGCCCATACCTGGTCTTGAAGGCAGTCTTGTAGATGTCGTCTTCTTTGATGCTTACCTGATGGTATCCTGATCTCAAGTCAATCTTTGAGGACATTGCTGCTCCCTTCAACTAATTAAAATTTCATCAATCCTCAACAATGAATATTTGTTCTTGATCGTCGCCTTGTTCAATTGCCATGTAGTCAATGCACAACCTAAGAGTACTATCTTTCTTCTTTACAAAAAACACTGGTGCACCCCAAGGTTATAAACTTGGCCTAATGTACCTCTTGCCAAGCATTTCCTTCAACTTCAACTTCAACTCCACTAACTTTGGTGTGCTCATCCTATAAGGTGCTTTTGATGCTGGTGTTGCCCTTGGTACCAACTAAATAGAAAAATACACTTCCCTGTGAGGAGGTAACTTTGGAATCTTTGTTGGAAACACATCTTGAAACTACTGCAATACAATGTACCTCTTGAATATTTCTACATCCTCAACATCTTTACTGTTTTCATTGGAGATATAAACTACAAACATTACACACCCTTTCCTGCAACTATGCTTAGCTTGCATAGAGGTAACCATCCTCACTGATATAGGATTCTTCTTTCCTTGCAAGATTCTCTTTTCCCCATTATCATCTAATCACTCAGTATCCTTGTCGTACCAATCTACTTTGGTCATGTGAAGGTACATCCAATCCATACCCAAAATCATACTATATGATCCCAATGGTAGTACATTCAAATGTGCTGCTATAGGCATACCATTCAACTTGAAAGCACAAGCTCTTACCCAGTGATGCACTCTCTTCTGAGTACCTATAGCCAACTCAGACCAACCAAGACTTTGCATGCACTTCTTTTCTCAAGCCACACCTATCCACCAGGTTAGGATTAACATAACTATAATTAGATCTAGGATCAATCAAAATAGAAACAACTTTATGAAAATTTTTACCATCCATCTCGATAATGGATGCCTATTGATCTGCTTGCTGATAATGGATGACTAGTGATCTCTAGGATATGACCCATGCCCCTTCTCTATTGTATTGAACTTCTTGTAAGGAAACACATTTTCTTTCTCACCTGCATCTTGAGGTCTTCCCTACTTTAGTGGCCATTTTCCTTTGACTTTCACATTTCCTTTCAAGTCATGATTAGGCTCATCTTTGCACTTTGACTACTCATAACAATGCTTCAAACCCTAGATGGCCTCCTCCAATGATCTAGGCTCATCAAACTCAATCCAATATTTGTATGCTACTGTCATCCCACTGATGAATATGTGAATATTAGCCTTCTCATCCTTGAGATAAGGAACATACCTCAAAAACTATAGGAACCTCATAGTATACTCATCATCTGTCATGGAACCTATCTGCAACTCATAAAAATCCTTAGCTCTGTCATCATAGTACCTCTCCAAAAAATACTTGTTCTTGAAGAGCATCTCAAACTAATCCCAAATCAAGTCATCCTCCAGAATACATTTGACATTCTTTACATCATCTCACCAGATATTTGATTTCCATTTAAGATTGACAATGATTATGTTAGATTTCATGTTATTTGAATAGTTGTGCAATCTGATGAATTTCTTCATCCCAAGAAACCATGCCTCTGGATATTCTAATTTCTTCATTTCTCCATCAAATGTAGGAGGCTTGACTTTTTTGAACTCCTTAGGAAATACTCACCCCTCCTATAAGGATGATGATGTCTCTTGGATGAGGAACTAGAATGATGGACATACATACCAATCCTCTGGTTAGGTGTATCCAATGATCTACCACCTCTAACTGTGTCCCCTCTATCCAATCTGTATCCGGAACGAGACATGATACCATAATCTCCATTAGTTTTCTCATCCTGCTCTTGATTGATCCTCAATTGTCACTGTCTCTGTAACACTTACAAGCTCTAAAGTATTTCTACATTAACATCTACCTACTCTTCTTGGGCCCTTGCAAGTATTTCCTGAGCCTCAACCAACCTATCATTGTCCACTTTGCAACTTTTTATCTCTGGCCTCAAGCTCCTCAAAGTATTTGCTATACCAGGAGAATACTCTTCTCCTTGTTGCTCAACTAATTTGTAGGGAGAGTCACAAGAACGATTGATCTAGATCTAAACAAGAATGCAACAAATTACAGATATAACCATAAATACAGAGATACAACAAAAATAATACTTCATTTCATTAATGTAAAATACTGAAATATGCCAAATAACATAAATGGAAATAAACTAGCTCGGGCGATGATAGCTTATCTCTGAGAAGAAATGTGGTGGCTACATGCCTCTGAACTGTCTTACAATGAGTCTCGAAGACCTATTTATTGTTGAGAAACAATGGAAAATGCTAAACATCCAAAAACCTAACCCTAGGAGATGAAACGCCAAACTATCGGTCCCATTTGGGTAAATTGGTACATCAACTTCTCGGGGTCGTAACTTTGGCATATGATCTCAGTTTGACGTGCACAATACCTTGTTAGAAATATCTATCCAAGGAATACAACTTTTAAGTGAGAAAAAATGGTCCATGGACCCATGTTTCTCCCAGTTTTCCCCAAAAACGTCATTTAGGGCCTCAAAACGGCTCCGAAATTTCAGGACCCGAAAAATTGCTAAAACTAGTAAACTATGCTACAATTAAGGAAACCGAAAAACTGAAAGAAACAATGGTGGAGGTCTAAGTGGAATTAGTGAGTGGCCACCAATATCAAACTAGATCATTCCTCCCCTCGTAGGAAGCAATGGTCCCCATTGCGTTGAGTTCCTCCATGAGATGAGTAAACTTCTATTAAACTTGGTCCCTGGTAAGCCACTTGCCCTGGTGAAGGAGTTGGCCTGATTTGACAGCTCGATATAGTTGGACCTTCTGCTAGCAAGTGTGCTTGATCTGCATGTCCATGATCCAATCAGTTGTAGCTTGTTCCATGCAATCTGGATTTAACTTTGTTGGTGTGAGTTGTTCTATAATGTCAAATGTGTCCAGTAATGGTGGCAAATATGGCCGAAGGTGGTCCACATTGAACACTGGGTGTAGGCAAAGGAATGGGGGAATGATGAGCTCAAATGTATTGTCTCCCACAACCCTAGTAATCGTGTAAGGGCCATATCAGAGTGGTCTGAGTTTACGATAGGCTCCGGTAAGGCATTCCTTTTGCAAATGCAACCATACTTTGTCGCCCACCTGAAACTTGTGTGGCACTCGATGTTGATCATGCTGCTTGTACTTGAAAATTTATTTCTCCATAATGTCAAGGACCTACTGGCAGATATGTTGGATGTGCTCAATGAAGCTATTTGCCTTATCTTTTTCAAACTGGACATGAGCCAAATCTACTTGAGTAGTTGCAAATGGCATGGCCACATCAATGGGACATAGTGGCTGGAATTCCAAGCCCACCTGAAAAGGGTTGTGGCCAGTCAAGTTGTGGAGAGCCTGGTTATAGCTATGCTGAACATAAGGGAGGCTCTCATCCCATGCAAGTGGATGCTTTGCGTTGTACATGCATAGAATGTGTACAATCATCCTATTGACAACCTCTGTCTGGCCATCATTTTGGGGAAGGAAGGTTGTGTACTTAGTGAGTTTGGTGTCCAACATCGGCTAGAGTCTGGACCAAAATGTACTGAGGAACCTGTTGTCCTGATCTGAGATTATAGATTGTGGGATACCAAAGTGTACCCACACTTGTTTAAAGAAGAGTTTAGCAGTGGCTTCTGTTGTGATATTCTTCTTGCAAGCCACCATAATGGCCATCTTCGAGAACCTGTCAACGACCACAAAAACATAGTCGTTTCCATGCTTAATAGAAGGAAGGCCTGACATGTAATCCATGGAGATGGATTCCCAAGGTCAACTAGGGGTAGGCAGCGGAGTATAGAGGCCTTTCTTCTTGATTGTTGGTTTGGCAATGGCGCAGGCAGTGCAGGATCTAATGTACTTCCCGACATCTTGTTGAAGATTCAACCAATAGAAATAATTCTGTAGTATTGCCACTGTTTTCTCAACCCCGAAACGCCCAACAACTCGACTGTAGTGTGCTTCCGAAATCATCTTGGCACGTTTGCTTGAAGGAACAAAAATGTGACCCATGTGGCATAACATGTCGTCCTGGAGGTGAAAATATGGAACATGCTGACCCTCCAAGAGTGTCTAGTATGCGTGGCCAAATTCTGGTTCTCTTTTGTAGAGAAGTGGCCAATCATAAGTCTCGTGCCCATAAGAGTTGAGCACAATGGTTAACGTCATGATTGGTGGTCGACTGAGGCAATCTGCAACATTATTGGTGCTGCCCTTCTTATACTTGATATTCAAATGGAACTGTTGCAGGTATGTAGACCACTTCTGATGATGATCATTCTGTAACTTCCCTTGCATCTATATGAACTACAGGGGCCGGTGGTATGTGTGGATGAACATTTCCTTCCCCAAAATGTAATGCTTCCATTGTCGGCAGGCCTGCATAATGGAATAGATCTCTTTGTCATAAGTGGGATACTTCTAGACTGTGTCTGAAAGTGTCTCACTATGATATGCCATTGGATGCCTGTGTTGAGTAAGGACTGCCCCAATAGCATAGTCAGAGGCATCTGTCTCAATCTAAAATGGTTGTTGCAAGTCTGGTAATACGAGCACGAGTGTCGAGTAGAGGTGATGTTTCAACTCTATGAATGCCTTCTGTTGAGATTCAAACCAAAAGAATTTTTCTTTCGCTCCTCCCTTGGTGACTAGACTCAAGGGCCAAGTGATATGAGAAAATCCCAACACAGACCTGCGGTAGAAGTTGGTAAGACCCAAAAAGCTATGGAGCTCTGTCAGAGTGGGTGGATATGACCAATCCCAAATGACTTGGATCTTGGCTAGATCCACATGCACCTCCCGTACATCAATAATGTATCCCAGATACTGAACTTGGGTCATGACAAAAGCGCATTTCTCCAAATTGGCACATAACTTGAGTTGCCGCAGTGTTTGGAGAACCTGTTGGATGTGGTGGAGGTGATCTTCCCAACTCTGGCTAAAGATCAGGATGTCATCCAAGTATACCACTACAAATGAGTTGGTGAATGATTGCAAGATGTCATCCATTAGCCTCATGAAGGTTGCAGGAGCATTCCTCAACCTGAAAGGCATAATCAACCATTCAAAAAGGACATCCTTGGCTTTGAAGGCAGTCTTCCACACATCGAAAGCTTTGATTGGTACCTAGTGATATCTTGACTTCAAATCGATCTTGCTGAAATATTTTGCCCCCTTCAGTTGGTCCATAAGTTCAACAATATGTGGGATTGGGTACTTATTTCGGATAGTGATCTTGTTCAGTGCTTGATAGTCAATACAAAGTCTCCAAGTCCCATCCTTCTTTTGTACCAACATGATCGGGCTCCCACGGTGCAATGAACTCAGTTGGATGTGACCTTCCTGCAGCAACTCCTAAATCTGCCTCTTCATTTCATCGTTCTCCAGAATGAAGCGCCGATAGATTGGTCCATTGAGCAACGGTGCACCTGGGGTCAGATTGATGGAGTTGTTAGAAAATTAAATATTACAAAGAAATGGAACACATAGAATATTGCAGAAATATAAACACAGAAAACGCATAAAACCAGAGAGACGCAGATATGTGTGGTTCACCCAATTTGGGCTATGTCCACCCCGAGCAGCCAGTCCTTCCTTTCTATTATCCAGCAAAATGAAGAGACACAACCTACAACAGATCCGTTGTAATATCCTCTGTTTTCTCTCACAATCTCACCTCTCTGTTTCTCGCTAAGAGAATACACATCTATTACACAACCTAAAAAATACAATGCCCTCATATAAAAAGAGGGGTGCCTTCTAGGGAAAAAAACCGTAAACTAAACATAAGTTCTACCGTCAGATCATCCGCCTAATGAATGGCCCAGATTGACTAGAAATTACTATACTTTTACGAGGCAATTTTAAATATGTTTTTAGCTTTGGGGGCATTGCCCCTGAAACCCCCACCGGGGGACCGCTGGCCCCCGACCCCCCCAGCGGGGGGGATCGGCCCCCTCTAACCCCCGCGGTGGGGAAAAGTCCCCCCCGCACCCCCTCGTGTGGAGGGGTGTACAAAATTCCTAGGGTATACATCTGGATGAAACAAAGATCTCTAAATAATCACGCTCCACACCCAACAGGAGTGCTTGACCTGACAGTGTAGAGGAACCCCTACGGGGGAGGTGAAGATGTCATTGTACTCCTCCATGACCTTGTCCATTTGTAGTTGTTGTGCATAGGGGCCCTGTCTGGAGGTCGTGGCCAACATCTTCTTCTTTCCTTGAGGGCATATCATCGGGAAAACAAGTTTCCCTGTTTTGGAAATGAGCTTATTGCATTGTTTTGCAGTAACCAAAGAGATGGCAGTAAGCAGTGCTACCTCTGGTATCATGTACAACTTATTTCCTAAAGTAACAATAACAACAAGAGGCCATGATTCATACACATCATGTCGCTTCCACAAGTATGGTTGGCCTAATAATACATCACAAACATCAAGGGAGCAACAACACATAATACCTCATATGTGAAGGGCTTGATGTTATATGGAAGGCAACATTGTTGGCTCACGTGAAGATCTTGTCCTTGGTGAAGCCACCCGATGGTGTACAGTTGGGGATGTGCTATGGTCAGTAAGCCTAATCGCTTCACGATCTCTGCCGAAATGAGGTTCTTTTGGCTCTTGCTGTCGACAATGAATTGCAGTGGGGAACCCTTTACCCACATTTGGGAGTGGAAGAGGCACTCCTCCTCCTATGGATCTTCGGGTTCCTCCTTCTGGATCTTCATGGTGACAACGGTGGCATTAGGTTCCGCATTGATAATCTGCTTCCCTTTTTCATTCCCCTTATCGGGTTCTGACTTGGAGTTGGAACATGCATCTGATTCTGAAGCCTTTAGCTCGACTACTAGTGACTGCTTGACCCGATACTCACTTGTGTTGTGAGTGGAGCTCTTATGGAACTCACACCACTTTCCTGTGTCCTTCTTCGGCTTTGCGTTGTTGTTCTTTGCTTGCAGCTTTGGCGAGTTGTCCTAGGCCACCCCACCTTGGCTTTTTCCTCTGTTTGGTAGTTTAGGGGCACCTTTCCCTTACTTCAGATTCGCAAAAAAAAGTCTCACTTCTGTTGTTTAAACTTCTACTCGATCTTGACAGCGTATCAGTACACCGTGCCAAGCAAGGAGATGTCCCGAAACTCCATCTCATCCTGGATGCACCTGTGCAGGAAGCCGCGGTATTTGAGTACCAAATTCTGCTTAGTATCCTTGATACCCAACTTTATGCAAAGGGTATGAAAAATATTGGTAAACTCCAGCACGTCTTGGTCCCTTTCCTGCCACAGTGTGGTCCACTTTATGTATTTATCCTCATAGCTTCCGATAGGTTAGTACTGCTCCTTGATGGAATCCTGGAATGAATTCCAAGTGGGTGTGGCTAAAAATAGTGAGGCCTTACTTTCATCCTTCTACTCGTAGTATATTTCCCACCAATCCTTGATGTGGGGGGCAGCGTTGAGTAGAGAGAAAGTAATCTTTTCCCGTCCAGAAAAATCATGAACAGAAAAATACCCTTCTAGCAGATTTAACCATTTATCTACAACGTCTGCATCTATCTGACCCTCAAATGTGGGAATTTCAAAGTTAACTTGTACCTTAAAGGGTGTGGCGCTTCCAGAGTAGCTGCTGGAAGTACATGTGTCGCCACTGGGTAGCTACTGAAGGATCTAGGCAAAGTTTTCCTTTATCGGGTTCCTTTGTTGCTCGAGGGCCTTTTCAAGCAAGATTTTGATAGGATATCCTACCCCCTCGTCTTTATTTTCATTCCCCATGGGAGGTTGTCGAGATTTGCGAGGCTGGTCTCACAAAGGTTTGACCAGTTCAAGCGCTAACTCCTTATATCCCAACCTTATTGGGGACATGCAAAGAAAAATAGAAAAAGAGTAGACCACTCTGATACCACTGATACAGATTTAAACAGGAATGCAAAAAATTATAGATATAACCATAAATACAAAGATGAAACATACATAATACTTCATGTCATTAATGTAAAATACTAAAATATGCCTAGTAACAAAAATGGAAATAAACTAGCTCAGGTGATGGTAGCTTATCCCTGAGAAGAGATGTGGCGGCTACATGCCTTTGAACTATCTTACAATGAGGATCGAAGGCCTATTTATCGTTGAGAAAGAATGGAAAACCTTAAACATCTAAAAACCTAACCCTAAGAGATGAAGCGCCAAACTATGGGCCCCATTTGGGTAAATTGGTACATCAAATTCCCGGGGTTGTAACTTTGGCATATGATCTCCATTTGAAACACATAATACCTCGTTAGAAAGACCTATCGGAGGACTACAACTTTTGAATGAGAAACATCAATCCATGGACCCATGTTGCTCTTAGTTTTCCAAAAAAGCATCGCTTAGGGTCTCAAAATGGCTTCGGAAGTTCAGTACCTAAAAAACTGCTAAAAATAGTAAATTGTGGTACAATTAAGGAAACTGGAAAATTGAAAGAAACAATGGTGGGGGTCCAAGTGGAATTGGTGGTTGGCCACCAATATCCACCTAGATCAATTATAGTCTACCATTTCTCTTTTCATCTTTGGTTCTCTTCTTCCTACAAGTGTACCATGTCAAATAAACCAAATAGATACCAAAATCAAATCCATACCTTAGTGATGTTCAAGGGAGGCTTATCTCATCTACAAGATCAGTCCACATTAACATGTACATGTATAACCATAAGCATATCCATCTAAAAACATAAAAATATCAAGCATGGCCATACCAAATGTACACCATAACCCCATTCATGACAACCATAACCTTGAAAACATCAGACTTTACCTAAGAGAGTGCAACCTGCTATGATACCACCTTGTAACATGCCTCCTCTCACATCTACCCACTTTCATCGACTTACCCAGGTTAAACATGAGATGAGGGGCTACTATGATATGACTCAACCTCCTAGATGAATTTAAGGAATTGGAGTCGACACAATAATACTTTACTGACTTCCTTCAGGGGCCATAACACCTCCAGGAGTAACCCAACCCCTCTAGGCGTCCAACCCCTAAGACAAATCACTTTTTCCTTGACCTAGAGTCCCAGTCACTCCCTTGCCAAAGCCTCCATGCGACTATGGGTTCTCAGTCACTCCCATAGGCCTGTTTTAGTGCGACTGTGGCCTTTTTCTGCTAATGCTGTGCTAGGGACTGCAAGAATTAAGGCCATTTTCCAAGGCTAGGAACCTGTCTCTTCCCAGAACTCTATGAAACATCGAGAACTCATAAAAGACATAGAAACAATGCTTGAAAATCAAAACTGAAACCAGAACTTGACCCAACCTTCCCTAACCGAGACTAACATTCCGCTAAACACTTGGTAAACCTGAAACCTATAGGTCATAAATGCAAGTCTAAACATAAGGAGATGAAAAATCATTTGAGGTTTAACAAGAAGGATCTCTACCTTCTCACATTAGCTATCATAACATCAATTAGGTCTTGCATCCATTATTCATTTAGTTACTAGTAAAAACATGAATAGAGCCATGACTAAGATCTGTGATATAACCATGCTTATAACCAACATATAACTAGATAAATAACAATGACAGAACAACCATTAAAGCGACATAATAATAAGTACATTTACTCATCAAAGCAAGAGAAACTTAGCTTTTATTACACATAGGAAAAAGTCAACCAGGTTCAGGACTTCCACGAACCACCTGATCATAGATTGGCTGAACTAGATCTTTCTTTCAGCTAATCACCCCTGTGCCATATTCCAAACATGAATGTGGGATCTCATGGGATAAACCAATCCATAAACAACCAAGGAAATTTAGAGGTTAAACCACCTCCACCCTCAACATACTGTGATCTCACCTAAACTGGTCCCGAGATAACAAAACCAAACTGAGTTTGTATGCCTCTAGATTCCTTCACCATCCTTAAGGAATTTTCCTGTCTCCACCCTCAGGCTTTACCGTGTATCCCGCCATTATCGGTTAAGGGATTCCTAGGCCTTTGGGTTTTTTCCTAAGACCACCTCACCCTAGATTCTAAAACCATCCAACAATCCAAATCTCAAATCGATAAAGAATCCCATCACACCATGGCTATCTATAAATGACAAGGCTAGGCTAAAATCCATTGTTGAGACCCAAAAAATCCATGCCAATGAAAATAAAAGAACCAAATACCAACATGCACATACTATGCATGTCAAAACCAACTAGGAAATCATACATGCAACCTATTACCTATAAGTATTCTTGCTGAAGTTGCTTGATCCAAAATTTCCTTGCTTGATCCTTGATTTCCTTGTCCTTCCTTTGCTTGCTTGCTTTCCTTCTCCTCTTGGTGCTCTTCTCGTCTCTGAGACTAACTCCAAAATTGAACTGACAACAAGCTCCCAACTGATGCTCTAACGTTGTTTTATTATTCATGCCTCCAATTTATTCAATTTCCACTAATTTCCTTCATTTTCCTCCTCACATGCAACCTGTGACCTTTCACCTCCCTTTTCTCCTAATTTCCTTTAGTTTCATAAAATAAATGACAATTAATGCCTCTTTGCCTTTACAGAGCCTCTGCCATTGCCTTTCTCAATTTCCCCTTATCCATAAACACATCAAGTGATTCCCACTAGTATATTTCACCCAACATTTAACTTGGAATAAGTGTCCCTTAATTGTGGTCTTATTTTACCTATATTAACTTTTATTACATGAACTTTTAACCTGGATCCGTTACAATTATGGAGAGTCTAGCTAGTGATATAGGGTGAGTAATGGAAGGCCAAACAAAGGGGGCCTAAAAATTCCTCAACTATTAAACCACAAGTGCAGGCATCGTGGAGGAAAAATCCCATCAACAACTCGACAACAATAGCATCAAATAATTGCAACTTGTCTCCAATGGTGATAAGAAGATGAGATAGTCTCAAAAGTTTATGTATTAATGATATGCATTGTCATTACTCGTGAACATGTATGAGTGCATGGGATTCACTGACCACGATATCCCTCTCTTTAATGCCTGAGATGTTGGCGTGCTCCCCTCCCTCCTTGACACACTTTCCAACGGCCCCCTCAGGGTAACAAACATATAATTTTTTAATATAATATAATAATTAATTTAATAAATATAAAATTAATTCCATGAAAGGAATTAGTCATTTAATAATAATTAATCTAATAAATATAAATTAATGTGTATACTTTTCTTTGAAATCTAAAATATGTATTGATTTTTATATAAATTAATGTGTATACTTTTCTCTGAAATCTAAAATATGTATTGATTTTTATTTTTAGGGTATTTTGTTTATGTTAAGGATAAAGATTGTTAGTTAGAATTTTAAGTTTGGTTATTAGTTAGAGTTTTAAGTTTTAGTTTCTTTTTTAAGTAATGAAATCAACTTTCCTCTCAGCTCGAGGGCTAGAGCGAGGTTGTTGGTTCCATGCCAACCCAAAGGTATACTCAATTAAGAGTTCACAAGGCTCAAAGCCAATACAATGATATTCATAGGCATGATGCCATTACAATAATATTTATCAAGGCATTATAGCTCATCATGTCACTAGTGGGGACTTGAGTCTCCCTCTTACCTAGAGGGTTGGAATGAGGTTGCTAGTACCAGGCCAGCCCACATGTATACTCACTTAAGAGTTCATAAAGCTTAAAACCAATACAACAATTTTCATGGGTGTGAAGAGATTGTAACAATATTTATCAAGACTTTATAGCTCATCAAGTCACTAGTAAAGATTTGAACTTTATGGAGAGGATAACAACCATTCTGCCCAACTACTTAAAATAACCTCAATTGACAAATTTGACTTGATTTAAAAAATAGAAAATAATTTTTTTTCAAATTTTTATAAAATATAATATATTTTTTTCACCATGGAAAAAATACTTCACTATTTTTCGAAGTTAAAGGATCATGTACTCACGAGAACTGGTGTGAATTAGCATTAGAAATATGACATAATGATTTCGGCCAAAAAGAGAACACATACATGTTATCAAAATTGCTAGTCCTAGTGGACATGGTGTCAAAACTAGAGAGTGACAAATGAAATCGAAGGAACATAAGATATGGTCTTCAAATTGTTAAATTGATGAAAATATGATCAAGATAGGCCAAAAGATATGATATTAAAGTAGCTTTAGAATTATTGCATCACATCAAAAGCCTATGTTAGAATCCATGACTTTGAAACCATGGACACGACGCCATGTTGTTAGAAGCTATGACTTTGAAACCATGGGCATGCCAGCATGTGGGTAAAATTATCAAGTTGATATGATACGTCATGACACTAAACTCATTAATACATAATATATGGTATGGCATGACATGAATGAATGATATTGAACACCGAGGTGAACAAATAGGAAGACTTAGCGCTATTTAAACCATACTCTTACCTCGTAAAAAAGTTGTAAAAAGTGTAATTAATGATAATTTTTTAATTTTTAAAATTAATATAGATTTATTTTATCAGTGGATTATTAAGACGTGAGAAGGATTAAATTTTTTAAGACTTAGATCTTTTTTAAGTGCAAAATTTAAGAATATATTTACATTTAGAAAGATTAGATCAATTTTGAATCTTACGTGATTTAGAATTAAAAAAGATCTATATTAATTTTGAGTAACCTATAAATAAAATGTTATAACAATTTTTATTTTAAGAGAGATTTTTTCGGCCTAAATCACATGATGTTTCATTTGTCTACGCTTTTTGAACCAACTGGTGTGGTTCATGGTCATGACAAGTTGTCGTGACGATGAACCACACCAGTTGGTTCGAAACGCTTCGACAAATGAAACATCATGTGATTTACGCCGAAAGAATCTCTCTTAAACTTGATATGGATCACAGAAGCCTCCATACAACAATTTTTTTTTTTTCTTATGCTATAATATATACATAGCTGGTATTAAAATATTTTATTTTTGATTCATTTTCTACACATTAATATATTAATGCATGTCCTTTTTATTGGAAAGTCTAAAACATATATCCATAATTACATCTCTTGTATGTGTATGTACGTAAAAAAATATTTTTGTTTTGAACCAACAAGTGTGGTTCATCATCAGAACCAGATGAAGAGGCAAACCATGGCAAAAGCTTAAATAGAGAGCAATGTAGAGACATAATTTCAAGTAACCACTATATTTGAACAATAATGTTTAAATTATAATATTAATTTAGTATATTAACAAGTGTGGTTCATCATTAGGACGAGATAAAGAGGCAGACCATGGAAAAAGGTTAAATAGAGAGCAATGTAAAGACATAATTTCAAGTAACGCTATATTAACGGCTAGTTTTGGAAAAATATTTAAATAATGATATTATTTCATTAATCTATTAAAAATATTAATAGGTAACGAGCTAGTTTTTGAAAAAATATTTAAATAATGATATTATTTCATTAATTTATTAAAATATTAAATACGTAAACTATTTTTTAAAAAATAATATTTAAATTAATTTATTAAAATCAAATATTTTCTGGTTCTTGAAAAATAATATTGAAATAATGATGCCAAAAAATTCTCTCATGTGATTTCTACGGAAAGACTTTGTTTAATTCATTTTGTTATTAATATTTTCTAAAATTTAGATGTCAAACTCCATACTAAAGAGGGAAAGAATTACAAATCTCCCTGACACTATAAATTAAAAAGAACCCCCTTTCTTTTAGTATAAATAATCCATATTAATTTTTTTTTGTTATTAATATTTTGAAAATGTTATATACTAGTTTAGATCATCTTAACTCCAGATCTACCAAATGTCTAAAAAAATCAAATCTCTTTTCACTCCAAAAAATATTTACATGTCAACAAAATTGATCTCTAAACAACTAATAAATTCCTAATTCCAAAAAATAAAATAGACTAATAATACTTATAATAAAAATAATTAATTAACAAAAAATAAATAAAAAATAAAATCATTAATAAATTAATATGAATTAATAAAAATAAAAAAAATAAACCAACAAACAAATATATAAAATAATCAATATTCTATATGTTTTTAAATTTGAGGGCTTTTGACCATGTGAAATTTGCCAGACGTGAGCTCTAATAAATTTAGAAAATTTGTGATTTTTTTTTTTTCACAGAAGAGAAAAATCAAGATTTTCTATATTAAGATAATATAAAGAGGGCAATTGCTAAATGTGAGACCATAGAAACATTAATGCACCTGACATGGGGCGGTGTTTAACACCATATAACACCCCCGCGCGGTGATGAGAGAGAAAAAAACAGCACGGGGGTGTTATATGGTGTTAAACACCGCCCATATCAGCGCGCATTAATGTTTCTATGGTTGCACAAATAAAAATTGCCATATAAAAAACAAGATAAATAAAAAGATTCAATATAGGCCTGTTTAAAAAAAGGAAAATATTCTGTTCCCCAATTCCCAATGTTTCAACAAAAGATCCATAACGGTCAAAATAACTAAAACAAAACATGCTGCAGAAAGGCCATATGGGCTTAGAAATCGTGATTTAATATCAGTATATTTGAGTTATTTGAAAAGTGTGTTGGACAGAGTTACACTGATGATCACGACATAACCTCTAAGATTTTGATGGCTATAGATTTTCCTATACTCAAAATTGTATCTTTTTGTGTTTAAAAAATAAAATAAAATCAACCATTCTAATTAAAATAAAAATGGTTTACATAAACTATGAATGGACCGAAATATTAAGGCACGCAAACCCACTAACATGCCCCGCAGGGAGCACCAAATAACTGTATCTTTTCATGCTTATTACACTTTAATGTGTTAATTATTGATTTCATAGTGCACCCAGCGTGCATGATATGACGGCTGGGGCGGACGGCTTTCGCTCCTCCAACAGTGTTCGATCCTTGCGGAGGTCTCTTTTCGGCGATATGTGACAGCTTTGCTGTATCAGCTTGCTTCGGCCTTATTGTATTCTGGCTTTTTTATTTTAAAATGATTTGTTAGGCACTGAAAAATATAGAAAATAAAAATCTCTTCACCATGGTAATTATGTCACATCAAGACTTTTTCAGTGAATAGAAAATTAGAAATAAAATTTCTAGAAATGATAATTCTTTTTTGAATTTACAAAAATTAAGAATTTTTAACATTTCCTTTAAAAGTTGATTAAAATTACAAAAACTTAGCAAAATAATAGGCAGTCAACACACTTTGACCGCAAAGCTAGTGGTATAGTCCCTCATGAGGTAGAGACTAATAAGATAGATTGAGTTCCACATTCATTTTTTTTTTAATTTACCAAAAATTAAGAATTTTCAACATTTCCCTTAAACTTTGATTAAAATTGCAAAAACTTAGCAAAATAATAGAGTCAACACACTTTGACCGAGAAGCAAGTGCTATAGTCCCTCATGAGGTAGGACTAATAAGATAGATTGAGTTTCACATTCAAATTCATAATATTACTGAGATTACTTAAGGATGGGGTTAAAATTTAAGCAGTGCAATTTGAGAATTCATCCGAACATCCATTTTTACTACTATTTCATAGTGTAGAAATTGAACATAGACACTGAATTTGTAAGAATGATATCAATTCAATTAACATGTTTCTAACAAAGCCTACACATGAAGCTACCTTAACTCTTATAAATACACGATTTAATGACTTATGTAGTCCACTCTTCAAGCACTATATAATTTAAGAGAACTTGTAATTAACATGGTGGATGGGTAGCTTTGAGGGTTAGCTCAATTGGTTGAGATCACTTTGCTAAAGCACCTTGCCATTGGGAGGTCACGTTTTCAATTCTCCTGGATGCCCTTGGGGTTAGGCTCAGATTGGAAAAAAAAAACATGGTGGATAAGTCACATAATTTGAATCTAATACTTATATAATAGGTACTATAAATTCTAGGGATGTGGAAGAGTTGGTTCCTATTTTTGTAATGGACCAAATTGCAAAACTTTCAATTAATTACACTCCCTTCGGGTAGGTAGATAGGTCACATAATTTGAATCGAATCCTTATATAATAAGTACTATAAATTCTAAGGATATGAAAGAGTTGGTTCCTATTTTTGTAATTGACCAAATTGCAAAACTTTCAATTGATTACATGGAGGCTCAAGTAATTGCAATAATTTGATTACCCACTATTCCTTGGTAGGGTGAGCTCCACGGGTGTTGTCCCACATAGAATGAGCTTCACAAATGATATAAATTCTAGGGATGTGGAAGAGTTGGTTCCTATTTTTTTACTTGACCAAATTGCAAAACTTTTAATTGATTACATGGAGGCTGAGGTAATTGCAATAATTTAATTACCCACTATTCCTTGTTAGGGTGAGCTCGATGGGTGTTGCCCCACATAGAATGAGCTTCACAACTTAAACAATTTGTTGGACAATCTGTTGGATGGTATAATTTCATTAAAGATGGGAAGAGGGAGAGAAACAAATTACATCTAATTATTTAATTTAAAATTGTCATGTAAATGTAGGAAAACAACAACCATATATGCATTTGCTAATAGGAATTTGTACATCGATTGATCCAGACTTATGCAGGAATGCACCAAAATATAGATATACACATAAACATAAAGGTGCAACAAATAAAACTTCATTTCATTAGTATCAAAGAAAGAACTGAAATATTCTTACATACAAAAATGGAAATAAACTAGCTCGGACAACAATTGCTTATCTCTGAGAAGAGATGGAAGCTACATGCCTCTAAACCGTGTTACAATGAAGCTCGAAGGCCTATTTATTATTGAGAAATAATGGAAAAACCTAAACATCCAAAAACCTAACTAACTCTAGGAGATGAAGCGCCAAAACTATGGGCCCCGTTGGGGTAAATTAGTACATCAATTTCCCATGGTCGTAACTTTGACATACAATCTCCGTTTGACGCGCACTATACCTCGTTATAAATATCTATTTGAGGACTATAAATTTAGATTGAAAATGTTAGGCAAATAATCATTATTTCCTGTTTTCTAAAAAAAAACATCGTTTAGGGCCTCAAAATGGCTTCGAAAGTTCACGACCCAAAAAACTGCAAAAAATAGTAGCCAAAACTATGGGCCCTGTTGGGGTAAATTAGTACATCAACTTCCCATGGTCGTAACTTTGACATAGAATCTCTATTTGACCCACACTATACATCTGTTTGAGGACTATAAATTTAGATTGAAAATGTTAGGCAAATAATCATTATTTCCTGTTTTCTAAAAAAACATTGTCTAGAGCCTCAAAATGGCTCCGAAAGTTCACTACCCGAAAAACTGCGAAAAATAGTAAACTGTGCTAAAATTAAGGAAACTGAAAAACTGAAAAAAAACAATGGTGGGGTCTAAGTGGAATAGGCGGGTGACCACCAATATCCACATGGATGATCGACTCACAACAACATTAGCAGATTGCACTTCAAGAACAACATAATCAAATTGTGGATAAACCATTGCGGAGAATTTGTTGGAACCCTCTTATATTTATAGCATAAACAATGAAAATAAGGTAAATGATCTAAAGTTAATATGTAATAAATGCGTCTTATAGTGCATATATTACTTTATTTATAATGCATTTTAAGATAGATTTATAAATTTATAATGTTAATAAAGTGACCATATTAAAAAATGTTTACATTTACCTTCTAACATCTAACGTATAACATTTACACATTTCTAATCAACTTTGAAAAATAAATATTTATTTTTCAATATTATTAAAAAATTAATTTTCAAACATTTGATTGGACCATAACTTGAAAACATATAACGTTTACAGATCTTCAATCAACTTTGAAAAATAAATATTTATTTTTCAATATTATTAAAAAATTAATTTTCAAACATTTGATTGAATGATAACTTGAAAACATATAACGTCTATAGATCTCCAATCAACTTTGAAAAATAAATATTTATTTTTCCATATTATTAAAAAATTAATTTTCAAATATTTGATTGGACCATAACTTAAAGCTTATTGCACCCTTTACATAATATAATGTCATGTGCATAAATGCATCACATATTTTATGTCATAATTTATGGATATGGTTGCAATATTCATGATTGACTTTTAATGCTTGTACAATGATTTTTTATTTTTAAGTTTTACATAAAAGTTATTAGAAAATAATTTATGGATATAGTCGCAATATTCATCAGTGACTTTTAGATGTTTGTACGATGATTTTTTATTTTTAAGTTTTGCATGAAAGTTATTGGAAAATAAAATCCTTGAAAATAGCTCATACTATATTGTGTAAATAATATATTTACAATCAGTTGCTTCCCACCATAATTTAGGCAAGTGTTTGCATCTTTTAGATGTTTGTACAATGATTTTTTATTTTTAAGTTTTGCATGAAAGCTATTCAAAAATAAAATTTTGAAAATAAAAAACAATTTATGCAGTCTTTGCATAAAAAATTGATATGAATAAGATGTAAATAAATATATTTACATGACTACCCACAAAAATTTATGCAAGTCTTAATGCCTAAGCAAGCAATTAATTTATGCAATTTTTCCTAGAGCATAAGTTCTAACTTAAGTGGCAAGAACTAAACTCTCTTTCATCACTTGTTTAATATGAATATTAAAATACTTTATTTATAACTAATAGTAAAATATTTTTTATTATTAATATATTTTTGTTTTAAATATTACATATTAAATGTAGTGAATTACACATAATGTAATATCAATAATATTAATAATATTATTTCTACAGATTAATTTTCAACTTCATATTAAATATTAAATTTTATTATATTTCTAAATACTATATTGCATGCAATAATTTTTATTTTTCATAATTTTATTTAAAAAATAAAAATAATTATATCTCATGTATCAATTAATTAAAATAAATTATTTTTATTAATTTAATGTTAAAAGTTTAATATATTTTATAAATTTTTGAAAATACCAGGAAATAATTAAAATTAAAATTTGAGAAAGTAATTATCTAAATACAAATACAAATATATAATATGTAAAAATAAAATGATATTTTGTCAACGACCCTGACGCCTTTTCACTTTCATTCGGTTGGGTGTTACATCCAGCGTAAATTATATATTCCAGCATTTAATGTTTACACAGCAAAATTCGCGGAGAGTGACATATTTATTCCAGCATTTAATGTTTACACACCACAATTCGCGGAGGTCTGTTACTCTGTGAAACTTCCTTTTAACACAAGACCTTTCCCGACTGTGATACCAAATGCTGGTGTCGGGCCGTTCCCATATCTTTACACTTGTTGGCTGTACGTCGTTCTGATTTGATCCCATAACAACTTTTCAGGTTCACAAGTAATGCATTTGAGTACACATATGCTCGCAAATTCCATCTGAGAAAATCTGCTCCGCGCCACAGATTAAGCGTGGCCAGAACTATCTTGACGTTTAGTCTCCCTTTTCGTGACTTATCTTGCAAGGTAATGAACCGATGAAGAATGAATGATTACCGCAAGGAAGGTAAAATTCCAATTATACCGCTTTCCATTCAGATTCATAATACCGTTGGGATTAATGTCAATAAAACGATGGAGTTCAAGTTGAAGAAGTACTCAAATTTGAATATCTATTTTTATTGTGGGGGAGAGGTGTTATATAATTCAGTATACTAAGGAGATGTGGTTTACAATTTAATATATGAAGGAGATGTTGTCAATTAAATAATTTTACATTAAAAAAATATGAGTGAGATGTTGTCATATAACTTACTATATATGTGTCAGTTAATATATATTATGTATAACGTTACTTTAAAATAAAAAATTAATTAAAATAAAAAAAAATGTGTAATATATTTGTGTATGAAGGAGATGTGCTTTACAGTTCAATATATGAAGGAGATGTTGTCATATAACTTATTATATATGTGTCGGTTAATATATATTATGTGTAACGTTACTTTAAAATAAAAAAAATTTAAATTAAAAAAATGTGTAAGCTAATAACCAATGAAATTTCATGGCGTTTGGATTTTAAGTTGTGATTTCTGTGATAATAATAATCAGATCATCATGCATGTATGTATCTCTACTCTAGTGTGTTCACCTAGCTAGTTATCCTTACTTATTATATTACAAGCTTATATTACCCATGGGTTTAATATTTACAATATGATAAGAATTTTAATCATGAATATTTACCATGGATATTATTAACTTCTAAGTAGGTTTTTTTCCAATACCATGAGTCAATACCCATAGGAGAAAGATAAAGAGGGAGAGGAGGGAAGAAAATTATAATACCATGGACTATTGCCATGGTTTATCAATACCATGGGCAATCTAGACTTTGGATTATTATGTTATGGATCTAGGATTTTAATTGTTACAATATCATACCTTAGGGGCTGAGATAAAGAGATAGGGAAGGAGAGACAATAGGAGATAGAGATATAGATGGAGGAGGTAGAGATGTGCTTACATTGAAATCAATGCACACTATTAATCTAATTACTTTGAAATTAATTTACATCATACATCTTGTTGCATCAATTCATAACTCAACATCTACACTAAAATCAATGCATCTAGTGTAAACAATCAAATAGGATTAGAAATCGACATTTATATTGAAATCAATGCATCTAGTGCAAACAATCAAAATTTAGGATTAGAAATCAATATCTACACTGAAACCAATGCATCTAATGCAAGAAGTCAAATACGAGTAGAAATAAATATCTATAGTGAGATAAAGGCATATATTGTAAGGTATTAAATATGATTAGAAATCAACATCTACACTGAAGTCAATGCATATAGGATTAAAAATCAATATTTACACTGAAACCAGTGCATCATGTGCAAACAATCTAGGAGTAGAAATCAACATCAACATTGAAATCAATGCATATAGTGCATGTGATCAAATATGATTAAAAATCAACAATTACATTGAAATCAATACATATATTTTAGTGAAAATCTAAAATATTCATGACTTTCTAGATCTAACTTCTATGTATGTATATGTCTCCGTGAGACTCTTTCTTCTTCCCTCTCTCTCCACCTTCCATTATGTGTCTATCTCCCTCCCCCTCTCCTTCTCTCTCTTCCCCGTCTTAGTGTGTCTCCCTCCCCCTCTCCTTCTCTCTCTTCCCCGTCTCAGTGTATCTGCCTCTCCCTAACTTTCTCTATCTTTCTCTTCTTTCCTCTCTCCCCTTGTCATTTATATTTATACCTCATTCCATCTCTCCTTATTTGTCTCTCTATCTCAACCCCCTAAACATGTCACACACACTCTCTCTCTTCCCATATCTATCTATCTCTCCCTCTTCCTTTCCCTCTCTATCTCTTTCCCTTCTCTCTCCACCCCCCCTCTCTCTTTATCTATATCTCTATGTCCCATATATCCCTCTTCCTCCCTCTCTCTTCTACCCCCTCCCTTGCCCCATCTATTCGCTATCTCCCCTTGTCTCTCATTCTCAGCCCCAAAACATACCCTCCCTCCCTCTTCCTCCCCCTCTCTTTGCCTTCTCTCTCTTTCTCTGAATCTCCATCTCTCCCTTGCCACACCCTCTCCACCTTTCTCTCTCTATGTCTTTCTTCCCCTTCCAACTCCATCTCTCCCCTCCCCCCCTCTCCTCTCTCTCAAGTCCTCTCTCTTTTTCCTTCCTCTCTCTCCCACCTCCCTCTGTCTCTTCCCCCATCATACACACTCTCTCTCCACCCTACAACTCTGTCACTATCTCCCTCCCTCTCTCCTCTCTCTCCCCTTCTCTCCCTACTCCATATCTCTGTCTCCCTGCCTCTCTCTTCCACTTCTTTCCCTATCTTTATCCTCTCCTTTTCTCTCTCTTCCCTCGCCTCCTCTCTCCCTCTATCCATCTTCATCTCTCCCTTTTCACTCCCTCTCTTTCCCCCTTCAAATTCATCTCTCTCCCTCCCTCTGTCCCCCTCCTCTCTCTCTTCCTTTCTCTCTCTCACTATGTCTCTCACCTTTATGTCTCTCTCCCACATTCTATTCCCCTTTCCATCTCTCTCTTTCTTAAATATGATCCCATTGTATTGATCCATAACATAATAATCAAAATTCTAGACGGCCCATGGTATTGTAACAATTAAAGGCCTATATCCATAACATAATAATCAAAAGTCTAGATTGCCCATGGTATTGATAAACCATGGCATTATAATTTTCTTCCTTCGTCGCCCTCTCTTTGTGGGTATTAGCCCATGGTATTGTAAAAAAACCTACTTAGAAGTTAATAATATCCATGGTAAATATTCATGATTAAAAATCTTGTCATATTGTAAATATTAAGTTTTTATCAGCATATTAATTAAATTATAGATGGAACACATCTATATTAATTATTACAAATATATTGATTACATAAAATATCATATTACAATATTATATGTTACCCAATATTTATAACTACTCACACCAGGCTAATAAATAGTGGAGAGGGGTGGGAAGAAATACTAATTAAAATGTAATATTATTAAAATTTACCTAATATTTTAGGTCACGCCCCACCCTAAATATTGATGATGATGATGATGATGATGGTTAACGTCCACTGAGACCAAATTGGTTTATCGGACCTATACTTTCTTAATTTCTAATTGTCTGGCTCCTTGTCTTTCTTGGCGAGATTGGTGATGTAGCTTTCTTTTTCTTCTCTACAGTCTTCCAACTTTCTTTATCTTGCATCTCCTTCGTGTCTTCTGGTTCTTGGGACATTGGTGTCTTAGCTTCGCGATCTATTGTGTTCGTCCTTTTGGAGATAGTCGGAGAAGAAGTTTGGTCTAGGAGATCTGTTTTGCTGTTAAATGAAGATTTATTTTCCGCGTTATTCGAAACCGCATAACTGTCGATGCTTGAGGGGTTGTTAAGTTCACCTTTTTGTTGTTGGGCGGGGCTTTCCCCCTGCGCGTCTTGAAAATTGTTTCTATCTTGCCCGATTGCTTGTGATTCAGAGTTTTCTCGAGAGTATTCTTCTTGGATGACAATGTAGTGTTCTTTTTGTGCTCCTTCCCACCATGTAGATCTGTGGTGATTTTTCCTAGCAGAATTTTTCTGGGAAGCTTTTGGGCAAATTTTGGCAAGGTGGCCTGTCTCAAAGCAAGATCGACATCTGAAGAGGACACTTTCATAATCGAGTTTCTGGTTCCACACATAGTCTTTACTTGTTAGGTGTATTTCAGCTGGGAATTCGGCGCTGAAGTCCATTTCCACACATATGCGTGCATATGTGGTTCGGACATATTCCTCTGTTTCTGGGCACCTGCAGTAAAATTTCCCAATTGCATTTCCAATGGCTTCTAGCGAAGAGAGATTCCAGAGATGCAAGGGTAGGTTTGGCAATCTCACCCAAACTGGTGCTGAGGTTATGACTGCTGTTGAGGGATCGAATGATGGGTACCATGGCTTCAAGAATAGGCCTGATTTATCCCAAAACCAAGGGCCAGAATCTAGAATACATTGTCTGCTTTCACGGTTTTCAAAATCTACTATAAAGAAACCCCTAGCACAGGGGTAGATATTAATTGCATCAGAAATTAGAGGCTTCCATACCTCTGAGATCCAGCTGTGGAGAGCTGTCAGCTGCGGCCAAAAACCATTGAATCGGCATACTAGGGCACTTTTAGAGAACTTCAGAGCCTCATCGAGTGAAGCCTGGACCAGTTGGAGAGTGGGAGTTGGGGCTTCACTGACAATATAGGCAGGAGCTTGCCCCGAGGCAGACAGAGAGCTAGCAGCTATTTTCGCGAAAGTGGGAGCCATCTGGAAAATGTTATCCTTATCAAACGAAGTAACTTTGACTCTACGGAATTATGGTTTATTCACCGAATTGATCGAAGAGATCTGAAGAACCGCAGGAAATTCACCGAATTCACCGAAGAGATCTGAAGACCCGCAGGCAATTCACCGAATTCACCGAAGAGATCTAAATGAAGAGGTATTAATGTAAAAAATAACCACAGGAAATTCACCGAATTCACTGAAGAGATCTGAAGGCCCGCAGGCAATTCACCGAATTCACCGAAGAGATCTGAATGAAGAGGTATTAATGTAAAAAATAGCCGCAGATCTATTCGCCGAAGAGATCTGAAGAGATCTGGAGATCTGAAGAACCGCAGATCAATTCACCGAAGAGATCTGAAGAGATCTGAAGAACAGTAGAGAAAAATATCTGATCATCGAAGAGATCTGAAGATCTGATCATCGAAGAGAAAAAGATCTGATCATCGAAAAAGAGCCGCAGGCAATTCACCACAGAGATCTGAAGTGATAACACATCCGTCGTATAGTGGTAATTCACCGAATTCACCGCAGGCAATTCACCGAATTGATCGAAGAGATCTGAATGAAGAGGTATTAATGTGAAAAATAGCCGCAGATCTATTCGCCGAAGAGATCTGAAGAGAAGAGAACCCGAAGAACTTAATAGATCTGAAGACGTAGCTGCGCAGATCTGTGGTTATGGAGATCGGCATTGAAGACAACAGGAAGATCCGAAGATCTGAAGACCGCAGTGTAGTTTCCTAACTAATCCATATTAAATTAATATCCTTGGTATACCATATATTTATTTAATAATAATAATATTTTTATTAAATTATCATTTAAACCTAATGGTCCAATTGACCTTAAATTAATATATTTAATAATTTATATTTATTAACTAATTAACTAATTTATTATTCCAATAATAATACTACAAATAATATTCTAGATATATTAAATTACTGTTATTCTAAGAAATTAGTTGAAATAGGTAAATTCTATAACTAAAGAATTATTTATTAGTGTACTTGTTTATTAATAAAAGTATATATATGTACCAAAAAACGAATGTTGGTACCTATATATTTATCTAAGGTCCATTTGCCAAAGTATAATTTTATAATTAATCTAATAATTTACTATGTTTATTTAATAAATAAATAATTATATATAATGCTATAATAGGATACTACTAATAATGTTTATAGAAATTCATAATATATAAATATACATGATTGAAATCAAGAAAAAGAAATAATTTACCAAATTACTTCTTGAATATTAGTATTCCCACAAATGATTGTAATAGGGTCGACATTAAATTTATAAAGATCATAATAATGAATAATACCAAATAATTAAGATAATAGAAGGGAACAAATTATATTAATACAATGTAATAATAGGAATCATTCCAAGGTATTTGAGACTCCCAAAGGTCTCCCACCTATATATATGAGGATGCAAAGCTTCATTTGATCACTCATCAAGCATTCGCTCTCCTCATTCGAGCTAAGGGTAAAAGGGAGCAGCAAGAAGTGCGCACTTCTCATGCGCACAAGAGAAGTGCGAGTTTTACCAAAGGAGCTGATTGTGGATGACGGTGTACGATTAAGGCAGTTTATGTGCAGGGCCGAGTTGGAGGAGTTCTGGTGGCTCTGGTGAGCACGCTCCTACCAAGGGAGGTTGGTACATGGTTTTAAAGGCTGTCTTTCCTTGTTGTAAATAATTCTAAGTGTTGGCCTTGGGTTTACGCCACGCACACTTGTATGATGTATTATTGAAGATTTCATAATATATTAATATCGGGCGAACTTGTTCGGGAGTTGCCCCTCCCTTTACACTTGTGTGCAATTGTTATTCTCAGTTTAATTGCATATTGGATAATGAATGTGTATGGGCTTCATTAAGTGTAAAGATTAATGCTTTTTACTTGGTTGATAAAAATAAACTAAGTATGTTATGTGAAAGGCGTAGTCCATGTGCATGAGTATTGGAAAAAAGAAAGTGTACGGTGGTGCCGCACCTCGCCGGACATGGTTGGAAGACTACCGTAGACCTGGGGGCGTGACAGGTGGTATCAGAGCTCGGTCTAGAGCTGGTGAGCAGGCTTGCTCGTGACGGTTGACAAGGTTCTTGCAGGTGACTTGGGGAAGACAGTGAATGGTTGACACTAGGTCGCAGAAAAGCAAGAAGATGGTAGCTAACTCTCAAGCTGGGTCTAGTCATACGATGAAGGACGCAGTGAAAGATACTACTCTTGGGTTCATGGAAAGCGTAATTGAAAGGATGGAGACTTTGGAGAATTCTTGGAACCAAGATGTGGAATCGCTTACTAAGGAGCGAGAAACCATCTCAAAGGTCAAGGAAGAGCTTGAAGAACTCCATACACAGCATGATGAGCTCAAGACACAGTATGAGTACACTGATTTTATGTGTACACAACATGAAGGAAGGATCAAAGAGGTTGAAGAATCAAGGGATCAGGGTCTTGCAGATATCGTGAACTTGAAAGGAACTCTTGACAAAACAAGCAAAGCTCTTGATGAAGCCAAAGATGAGATTGCGGTATTGAAGAGGGCCGTGAGACATAACTCAGGTGGAGGAGTGCCTCATGTAAAGGTCAAGGAGCCGGAATCTTATGATGGTACAAGGAGCGCAAAGACTCTTGGCAACTTCCTATGGGACATGGAGCAGTACTTGGAACGATTGAGCCTACCTGATGGGGAGGCACAAGTCAAGGTGGCCGCTCAATTCCTGACAAATGATGCCAAGATGTGGTGGCGAAGGAGGGTGGATCAGATTATCAATGGTAATGCTGATGACATCACTTCGTGTGAGGACATGAAGAAAGCTTTGCAGTCCCATTTCAGTCCCCAGGATGAAACATGGGAAGCAAGGACGAAAATTAAGTTCATCAAACAAACCGGAAGCC
This sequence comes from Pinus taeda, assembly GCA_000404065.3. Classification (NCBI taxonomy): domain Eukaryota; kingdom Viridiplantae; phylum Streptophyta; class Pinopsida; order Pinales; family Pinaceae; genus Pinus; species Pinus taeda. Next base: position 65,456 of record APFE030775850.1, read on the forward strand.
TACAAGCATATCAGCGAGAGTTTTCAAGTGCAGCTCTGGAACTTCTCGACATGGCAGAGAGGGACAAAGTCTTCAATTTTATTATTGGGTTGAAGCCTTGGGCCCACAATGAGGTGAAGAGGCAGAAGCTTAGAACACTTGAAGAGGCTTTTGCTGCGGTCGACAGATTAGTGGATCACTATGATGAGACTTCTAATGAGAAAAAGAAGTTCGATAAACCGAAAGAAAAGAAGAAGGATGATGCTTCGAAGTCGGATGATAATCCGAAAGAGAAGAAACCTTTGAAATGTTGGCTATGTGCAGGACCACATGTGGTTAAGAATTGCCCCTCTAAACCAAAGGTGGTCGTTGCTGCACAATCTGATGAGGATGACAATGCTTCTGTAGGGATGATGCAGATACTTGGTGCCTCTGCTACTACGGAAGTGACCTCTAGGAGGGATCCGGAAAGAAACGGGTTGGAGTATGTTCATATGAAGATTGGTGATGCTGATGTACTCACTATGGTCGATAGTGGGGCTTCACACAACTTCATGAGTGAAGATACCGCAAGGAGACTTGGGCTGAAATTTGTACCAGTGAGGGCACAAATGAAGACAGTGAATTCTCCTCCGATGGCAATTCTCGGTATAGCTGAAAAAGTAGACACTACACTTGGTGAATGGACCGGAAAAGTGGACTTCACCATAGTGCGGATTGATGACTATGAGGCTGTATTGGGGATGGAATTCATGAAACAGTTTGAGGCTATGGTTGTACCACATCTGAGGAAACTCTTCATTTATGATGGAAAGGAAGATGTGCCCATTGGTGTTCCAACCATTGGTGTAACAAAACCTGATCATGAGTTAGGAGGAATGCAGATGGAAGATAAGGAAAAGGCGAACAAGCGGTTGTCTACTGTTGAGGCAAAGCTTGCGGAGTAGTCACTAGTCATCCGATCACTTTCAGATAGCATCTTGGACTTATCAAGAAGGCTAGAGCTAGTAGAGGACGATGACAATGATGAGGATGAGGTATATGTGAGGCCGAACATCCAAAGGGAAGATCGGGAAACATATCTACAACGGATGGAGGTTGAAGATCCTGATAGATGGATCGAGCTGATTAGTAAGGGAGAGCCTCCCGGCTCCTCTCTCTTCACATATTCTTAGCGGACATAGAAGATGGGGCTCATTATTGGCTGCTCAAGGCAGTGAGCCCTCAACATGTTTGAGCAGGTATGATGATTGTGACATGCTGCAGAAAGATGGGGTTTCCATGGACCTGAGCATGGGATTGTGAAGGTGAGTGTTGACACATGATCAGGGTGTGTAGCACTTGTTGATAAGCATGGGCAATTTGCACATGGAGAAGACTTGATGAAGACAGGACCTTGTATATGTTGCAGTGATGTTTGCCTTATATGGAGGAGTCTACATCATGGTTGATAACGATCTTGGCAGGGAGCTACCAGGATGGTGTGTTGTCGGGACGACAACGTTTTCGGGTGGAGGAGATTGTAACTCCCTCGCGACTCGGGCAGGAGTGCGACGGGAAAACACCCCTTCACACGGCGGTTGAGTGGTGGGCACGACCCAGGCAGGTGTGCACGACGGTGGGCGGGCGCCCTTGCACGACGGGCGGGCGCCCCGTGCACGATGGGCGGACATGTTCACCCGACGAACCAACACCGGGCATGGTCACATGAAGAGGTTATGAGCGCGGGCGAGCGTTATAAGAGCAGCAAGTATGGACGGGCGCCGGGCGGGCGGCCCGTGCATGACGAGCTGGCGGACAGGTCTGCGGTGCGACGAGTCACCTGGCGAAGCAACGAGCTGTTGAGCATGGGCGAGCGCATTTACAACAGCGGCAGGTGCGAGCGGGCATGGCGGAACAGTGGGCGGGCCGCCCCAGCGGGCGAACCGGTGCACGATGGGCAGGCGACCCGGGCGGGCGACCCGTGAACGGTGGGCGGGCGCCCGGCAGGCAACCCGTGCACGATGGGCGGGCGACCCGGGTGGGCGACCCGACCATGCGACGAACGGCTGCAGCAGTGCGAAAATGGAATGCGATGTTAAGACTAAGTGCGATGACACTTAGTGTGAAAAAGAAAGAGGACGAAAGGTTTTATATCTTGGCGTGGAGTGGCTTTGCATATAGCAAGGGCCGACTCACAAAAAGGTTAAAAGCATGGTGTTACAACATAATTTATGGGGTCGGCTTTTAAAGCTAACACCCCTCACACTTGGAGCTAGCATGCGTATATATATGAGGATGCAAAGCTTCATTTGATCACTCATCAAGCATTCGCTCTCCTCATTCGAGCTAAGGGTAAAAGGGCGCAACAAGAAGTGCGCACTTCTCATGCGCACAAGAGAAGTGCGAGTTTTACCAGAGGAGCTGATTGTGGACGACGGTGTACGGTTAAGGCAGTTTATGTGCAGGGCAGAGTTGGAGGAGTTCTGGTGGCTCTGGTGAGCACGCTCCTACCAAGGGAGGTTGGCACATGGTTGTAAAGGTTGTCTTGCCTTGTTGTAAATAATTCTAAGTGTTGGCCTTGGGTTTACGCTAGGCACACTTGTATGATGTATTATTGAAGATTTCATAATATATTAATATCGGGCGAACTTGTTCGAGAGTTGCCCCTCCCTTTACACTTGTGTGCAATTGTTATTCTCGGTTTAATTGCATATTGGATAATGAATGTGTATGGGCTTCATTAAGTGTAAAGATTAATGCTTTTTACTTGGTTGATAAAAATAAACTAAGTATGTTATTTGAAAGGCGTAGCCCATGTGCATGAGTATTGGAAAAAAGAAAGTGTACGGTGGTGCCGCACCTCGTCGGACACGGTTGGAAGACTACCGTAAACCTGGGGGCGTGACGGTTGGAAAACCACCCAAGCTCTTATGGACACAAGGGCCACCCATAATTTCATGACGACACGGTTGGCTATAGTTGTTGGGCTGACAATCCTTCCATCCAACATGGAAGTCAAGGCAGTGAACTCCAAGGCCAAGGTTACGGGTTTGGCACACGAAGTGCTGGTACAAGCAGGAGACTGGACGGGTCAGTTGGACTTCACAGTGATGGAGATGAACGACTTCGATGTAATACTTGGGCAAGATTTCTTGAAGGGCAACAAGGCTATTGTTGTTCCCTTCTGTGATGAGGTGGTGCTGGTTGGACAGACACGGACTTGGACTTTGTCCACACATAGGCAAAGGAGGGAGGTCAATGTGCAGCATGTTTCTGCACTAAGTTTGGAGAGAGCCATGAAGGAATCAGACGTGGAGACATATGCGGTGGTGTGCAAAGGAGTCGACGGTGATGAAATGGGGACACCTATTTCAGCAGATATTTCTGATGTGCTTGCCGAATATGCAGATTTGATGCCTGACGAGCTTCCAAAAAAGCTTCCACCAAGGCATGCGGTGGACCACAACATTGAGCTTGAACCAGGGAAGGAACCCCCGGCTAAAGCACCTTATCGATTGTCTGGACCTGAGTTGGAGGAATTGAAATGACAGCTAAAGGAGTTAGCTGATGCAGGTTTCATTAGACCTTCAAGGTCCCCATATGGAGCTCCAGTATTATTCCAGTGAAAGAAGGATAGCAATGAGCTAAGGATGTGCTGTGACTACCGTGCATTGAACAAGCAGATGGTGAGAAACAGGTACCCTTTGCCATTAGCTGCAGATTTCTTCGAAAAGCTTGCGAAGGCTCGAGTGTTTTCCAAGCTAGACTTGAGGCATGGTTACTGTCAGGTGCGGATTGCCGAAGGAGACGAGAAGAAGACCGCAATCGTAACAAGGTATGGCAGTTTTGAGTTCCTTGTTATGTTGTTTGGGTTATGAAACGCTCCTGCGACATTTTTTACTTTTATGAATGATGTCCTACGACCGTACTTGGACTCGTTCATGGTGGTATATCTGGATGATATAGTGGTTTACAGTGATAACATGGAGGATCATAAGAAACACTTGGCGATGGTTTTCAAGGCACTGAGAGAGAATCAGTTGTTCTTGAAAAAGTCTAAGTGTGTGTTTGCTCAGAGAGAGATACCGTTCTTGGGGCACATCATTGGACAGGGGTACATACGGATGGAGCCGAGCAGGGTAAAGGCTATCGAGGACTGGGTTGAACCGAAAAATGTCCATGATATGAGGGTGTTCTTGGGCATGACCAACTACCAACAGAAGTTCGTAGAAGGTTACTCCAAAGTAACATCGGCACTGACAGACCTACTGAAAAAGGACAAGAAGTGGTGTTGGACAGGGAAATGCCAAAAGGAATTCGATGAGTTGAAGAGAAGGATGGTTATAGCACCGATACTGAAGTTACCTGACTTCGGGAGACCATTCGAGGTACACACAGATGCTTCAGATTTTGCCATAGGAGGAGTTCTTATGCAAGATGGGCATCCAATGGCCTATGAGAGTCGGAAGTTGCAGGATAGAGAACGGAGGTATCCGGTCCGTGAGAAGGAGATGACTGCCATCATCCATTGTCTTCACATATGGAGGCACTACTTAATTGGGAATCCTTTTGTTGTCAAGACTGACAACGTTGCAACTAGTTATTTTGCATCACAACCGAAGCTTTCTGCAAAGCAAGCTCGTTGGCAAGACTTCCTGGCAGAGTTCGACATGACTATCGAGTATCGACCGGGTAGGCACAATGCAGTGGCAGATGCCCTTAGCAGGAATGGACAACTTGCAGCATTGGAGGAGGAAGAAGACCGGGCAACAAGGGGTAGAAGTCGAGTTCAGATGTCAGAGGAGATGCAGAATAAGATCAAAGAAAGTGTTGAAACCGATGCTTTGGCGCAAAATATAGTGAAGCAGGTAAAGGAAGGGAAGACACGAAGGTTCCTCGTAAGAGAGGGGTTCTTGTTCTTTGGAAACCGACTCTATGTTCCAAAGTCATCCAGACTCAGGAGACACCTTTTGAAAGAATGCCACGATTATCCGTGGGCAGGTCACCCAGGGCAGCGTCGTTCTTTGGCATTATTGGAGAGAGGGTTCTTTTGGGAGAAGATGAGAGAGGATATGGAGGAGTATGTACATACATGCGTCATTTGTCAGCAGGACAAATCGGATAATCAAAGGTAGGGAGGACTACTACAACCTTTACCAATTCCAGAGAGACCATGGATGAGTGTCTCGATGGACTTCATCACTCAGTTACCACAGGTGCAGGGGTATAATGGGATTATGGTCGTGGTTGATCGTTTTTCCAAGTATGTTGTATTTGTTCCTACAAAGATACCTTGTGGAGCTGAGTGGATAGCGGAATTGTTCTTTAAGAACATAGTGAAGTATTGGGGGATTCCACTGAGTATTGTGTCGGATAGAGATCCGCGATTTACAGGGAGATTCTGGACTACATTTTTCAAGTTGGCCAGGACAGAGTTGTTTATGAGTTCGAGTTACCATCCGCAGACAGATGGGAAAACCGAGAGGATCAACGCACTGTTGGAGGACTACTTGCGACATTATGTGACAGCTGATTAGAAGAATTGGCCCAAACTCTTGGATATTGCTCAGTTCAGCTACAATATTCAGAAGAGTTCCGCAATGGGGTATAGCCCATTTGAGTTGGTAAATGGGCCGGTTGCACCACATACCGTGGTAACGGGAGGCTTCTTGAGAAGCCCTCATGCGAAGAGGTTCATGAAGGCTTGGGAAGAGACCTTGGAGCTAGCATGGTTGCTCTTGCACGAAGCTGCAAGGAGGATGAAAAAGTATGTTGAGCGTGGGAGGCAAGAAGCACACTTTGATGTAGGGGATATGGTGTTTCTCAGGATTACCGGGGAGCAGTTTCACCCGCCCAAGGGGATGACGAACAAACTGACACAGAATTACGAGGGACCATTCTGAGTAAAGAAGAGAGTGGGGGAAGTTACTTACGAGCTGGAGCTTCCGCGCCATATGAACATGAAACACCCAGTTTTTCATGTGAGTCAGTTGAAGCGATGTCGACTTGATTCAGACCATCCAGAGAGAGTTGAACCGACGAGAGCACCAGCCGGGATTGTGGACAGGCCAGGACTAGAGTTGGAGAAGATTGTGAGTCTCAGAACTGCTGGTGTTGGTTGCCACCAACGACGGGAATTTCTTTGCAGATGGAAGGATGCAGCGGAGGAGGAGAGCTGGGAGACGGAGGATTCACTTTGGAGATGGAAGGACAAGATCGCGAAATATGATAGAAAGTTGAGGAGGAGAGCAGGAATTTTCGGGACGACAATGACTTCGGGTGGGGGAGAATGTAGCGACCTGCGGCTCTTCCCGGGCGCGCGCCCCACCTCCTCGCAAAAATAATCAAGTATCAAGGTCACCATCGCATATGAACGCATGGAACATGTATAGATATGGGAGTGCCGAGGTATTTATATGCGGTGGGGGGCTGAACGATGAATAACCCAAGCCGACATGCAAAACATGGGCGAGGGGGTATTCATCGACATAATTGGAGTGTCGGCCGAATAAAGAAGCGCATAGTTAGGAGCGTATAAATATGGGCAGGCTGCGATCCATTTGAGGCATCGAACAGCGATCACATCTCTTCGCACCAAGGGTAGAGCACTCATAACGCAGATACCGCAGGGAGCAGATGTGCTCGCCGAGCCGGGCGAAGGACGAGACAGAGTTCAGGTTTCGGTGGCTTTCGGCAGCACACGTAGTCACGGGGTGAAGGCGTGGGCAAGGTCGTGCACGGGGTGCGCCCGCCCACCCGACGCTGGTTCGTGCAGCAGCAACATAATAGTTTGTTGGGTGTTAACAGTGGGTCGTGCACGAGGTGCGCCCGCTCGCCTGAACGACTGTGTATTATTTGGGGTTGATGGTGGGTCGTGCACGGGGTGCGCCCGCTTGCCTGAATGACTGTGTATTATTTGGGGTTGACGGTGGGTCGTGCACGGGGTGCCCCCGCCCACCCGAACGACTGTGTATTATTTTGGATTGACAGTGGGTCGTGCACGGGGTGCGCCTGCCCGCCCGAACGACTGTTTATTACTTGGGTGTTGGTAGTAGGTCGTGCGCAAGGTGCGCCCGCCCAACGCCGGGTTCGTGCGGAGGTATAATATATATCGGTTCGTCGTGTGATTAGCGGTGGGGTTGTGCACGGTGCGCCCACCTGCCCGAAGACACGAGCGCGCATATTACATATTGTATCTTGGTTTTTAGCGGAGTCTTGGTGGACCACCGTGTGGGTGTGCAACGCCCCCGCGACTCGGGCAGGAGTGCGACGGGAAAACACCCCTTCCTGTCACGCCCCCAAGTCTACGGTAGTCTTCCAACCGTGTCCAGCGAGGTGCGACACCACCGTACACTCTCTTTTTTTCAATACTCATGCACATGGACTACGCCTTTCACATAAACATACTTAGTTTATTTTTATCAACCAAGTAAAAGCATTAATCCTTACACTTAATGAAGCCCATACACATTCATTATCCAATATGCAATTAAACCGAGAACAACAACAATTGCACACAAGTGTAAAGGGAGGGGCAACTCCCAAACAAGTTCGTCCAATATTAATATATTATGAATTCTTCAATAATACATCATACAAGTGTGCCTGGCATAAATCCAAGGCCAACACTTAGAAATATTTACAATGTAGGCATAGAACAGCCTTCCAATACATATGCTAACTCCCTACGGTAGGAGGGTTCTCAACCGAGACACAAGACCTCCTCCTTTAAGTCCTACATAAAACTGCTCCACAAAGCCCACTCATATACGACCTCCTTGCCAACCTCCAACCAAGACAAATTGTGCACTTCTCTTTAACCTTAATGCGCATAAGGCATGCGCATTTACTCCTCTAAAGAATGCACACTTCTTGTCCTTATGCGAAGTCTTGAGCGAAGCCCGATGGAGATAATGAGCTCCATCTCCATCAATATATACGCATGCTAGCTCCAAGTGAGAGGGGTGTTAGCTTTTAAAGCCGACCCCATAAATTATGTTGTAACGCCATGCTTTAACCTTTTTATGAGTCGGCCTTTGCTATATGCAAAGCCACTCCACGCCAAGATATAAAACCTTTCATCCTCTTTATTTTTCGCACTAAGTGTCATCGCACTTAGTCCTAACGTCGCATTTCATTGTCGCACTTATGTCGCGTCGCTGCAGCCGTTCGTCGCACGGTCGGGTCGCCCACCCATTGTGCACGGGTC